>JAODAL010005493.1:0-143045 GCA_025379985.1 Phyllomedusa bahiana
GAGGGGGGGGTCATAAATTATTTTTGGGGGAAACGTGGGAGTGTATAGGGGTGCAAAAAAATTGGTATTAGAGAAAGGGAGGGCTGATACTTTGGCTCTATGGAACCCTGAAATGCCAGATGGTGGTCATGGGCAAAATTAACCAAAAGCGCCATAAAGAGTGTCAGTTTAGCCCTAGTCTTAGTAGAGGTCATGAATTATTAATTCTGGAAGATAAAAAACTGAAAAAAAAAAAAAAAGAATATTTTGCCCCTAACAATATCTCTATAGGGAAGACAAGTTTTTGGACCATTTGCTTTGCTTTTCCCCACATAAGTGTCCCAGGTGTCTTCCTTCATCCAAAGAAATGATTTGCTTAATCAACCAAACTAAAAAAATATGTTACCAAGGACGTTGTGGAAGATAGCGGTCAGCGACCATTCAACCAACAGCTTCAACCAGAGGACTGCACAATATACAGACAAGGTCCCCTATATGACCCGAGAAGAATCAGTGAAAGTCAATGAGGTCAAAACAGAGGACGTCAACAATTGGGACTGGTCATGAACCACTTTCCAGTTATGTCACGGACTCAAACCAAAAGAAACTAAAAAGTTCAACCTATTGCATTAACCTTTTCATCTGATATCTGTGGTCACCTTGTGACTGCCATATGCTTTTGGGTCATGATAAGTTACACTATATCATTAGCATTTAACACTCACTGTAGCTTATCCTGAGGGTTGGCTTTGCGTCGTCCACTCTGAACTTGTGCAGGGTCTAACAGAGAGTGTTCCCAAATGGAATTTGCTCCATTACTGGCCAATGTGTGCACCATCTAGAAAAAAAAACACAATGCACAATAAGAAGCTTGCAGACTTAAAAAGAATATGGCAGAGAATATGGCATCAGAAAATGACCAATTGTTTAACTCGCATTTTTATCCGGGCTGTGGAGTCGGAGTCATGGAGTCAGTTGATGTCGACTCCAAAAATACATAATAAATTGGTACAATTAGTTCAATGCAGTGACAAGAGCAAGATGATTTGGATCTTGCCAGTGCTGCTGTTCCAATATCTTCAGCCTCATCAGATGGAGTTTAATTTTGAAAAGTATTTGAATGACATGGAGCAGGCAAAGCGTTGCCGCAGGGGAAAAGATTCCACTCCCATAGCAAACTGATTGACCAGATTTCAGCAACATTTTTCACTTGCTCTCAAAGAAGTAGAAGCGTTCAACTGTTCATCAGACCTGACTGTGCCAGAGGCAATTCCATTATACCCTGACATTGTTAGAGACGTTGCCCATGTAGTCACCGCTTTGTCACCAACCAGGGGCATAACTAGAGAAGCCAGGGCCCCATAGCAAACTTTTGGATGGGCCCCCCCCCCCTCCCTGACCACGACCATGTACCAGGACATGCTGTTAGATAATGTAGATAATACAAGGGGCAAATAACTCACCATACATCTCACCATCATACTGCTACCAATCAAATCCACTATACCAAAACCAACATTACCAATAACGCTATTACATAAGGACCTGATTATACCACCAGAACACGACCACAAATTACCACCACATAGTGACTGAATAATACCCCTACACTATTACTGATCATTATACAAAGACCAATACTGTCTAATAATAATAATATATAATAATAAAGTGACCATAAAGGGAAATTATACTATGTACACAGGCTCTGCAGACTGTATATAACCACCTTAAAGTGAACATATAGTGTTAGACACCCAGTGTTACACAGGCTCTGCAGACTGTATTTTCCCACCATACAGTGACCATATAGTGGTAGAAAACCCAGTGTAACACAGGCTCTGCAGGCTGTATATTACCACCATACAGTGACCATATAATGGTAGACCACCAAGTACACAGGCCTGCGACTGTATATTCCCTCATACAGTGACCATATAGTGGTAGAACAGCAGTGTACACAGCCTGTGCAAAACAAAATAAGTGATTACAGTGCGGGTTACATCTTGTGACTCACAGGTGACGTTTTCTCTGACCAGTCGTTTGACTTTCTCTTTGTTCTGCATCCGGTCCGTCCGCCATCTTGATGACATCTCCCGACCACTTGTCCTGCAATTTAGACACAAAAAATCTTAAAACCCTGACTTTTCCAGCACCTGCCCCCCGGGCTATATGGGTGCATTAGGCAGGCAGGGTTTAGATAGGATATATGGGGCCCCAAATAGGAAAGGGTTTTTAGGTAGCCAATAGAGTGCCCATATGCAGGCGGGGTTTTTAGGTAGGATATATGGGGCCCCAATTTGGCAAGGTTTAGGTAGCCAATAGGTGTCCCAAAATTTGGCAGGCAGGGTTTAGGTAGCTATAGGGGGGCCATACAGGTAGACAGGGTTAGGTGGCTATATGGGCCAAAATAGAGGGTTTAGGTTAGCTAAAGGGCCATATAAGTAAAACCGGGCAGGCTTGTGGGGTATAACGGCAGGCATATAGGGTGTAGAGGCAGGCATATGGGGGGTATAGGCAGGCAGGCATATGGGGGGCTGTATGGCAGGCAGGCAGGATATAGGGGGTGTATAGGCAGGCAGGCAGGCAAAAGGGGGGGCTGTATAGGCGGGCAGGCATGCATATTAGGGGCTGTATAGGCAGGCAGGCAGGCATATAGGGGGCTGTATAGCAGGCAGGCAGGCATAAGGGGGCTGTATAGGAAGGCAGGCATATATGGGGGCTGTATAGGCAGGCAGGCAGGCATATAGGGGGCTGTATAGGCAGTCAGGCAGGCATATGGGGGGCTGTTTTAGGCAGGCAGGCAGGCAGGAATATAGGGGGCTGTATAGGCAGGCAGGCAGGCAGGCATATAGGGGGTGTATGGGCAGGCAGGGCAGGCAGCATAAGGGGGCTGTATAGGCAGGCAGGCAGGCGGGCATATAGGGGGCTGTATAGGCAGGCAGGCAGGCGGGCATATAGGGGGCTGTATAGGCAGGCAGGCAGGCATATAGGGGCTGAAATAGGCAGTCTGGCAGGCATATATGGGGGCTGTATAGGCAGGCAGGCAGGCATATAGGGGCTGTATAGGCAGGCAGGCAGCATATAGGGGCTGTATAGGCAGGCAGGCAGGCATATAGGGGGTGTATAGGCAGGCAGGCAGGCATAGAGGGGGCTGTATAGGCAGGCAGGCGGGCTAGGGGGCTGTATAGGCAGGCGGGCGGGCTAGGGGGCTGTATAGGCAGGCGGGCGGGCTAGGGGGCTGTATAGGCGGGCAGGCATATAGGGGGCTGTATAGGCAGCGGGCAGGCATATAGGGGCTGTAAGGCAGGCAGGCAGGCATATAGGGGTGTAGAGGCAGGCAGGCAGGCATATAGGGAGCTGTATAGGTAGGCAGGCAGGTATAGAGGGGGCTGTATAGGTAGGCAGGCAGGTATATAGGGGGCTGTATAGGCAGGCAGGCATATAGGGGGCTTTTATTAGGCAGGCAGGCAGGCATATGGGGGGCTGTATAGGCAGGCAGGCATATGGGGGGCTGTATAGGCAGGCAGGCATATGGGGGGGGCTATAGGCAGGCATATGGGGGGGCTATAGGCAGGCATTATGGGGGGCTATAGGCAGGCATATGGGGGGCTATAGGCAGGCATATGGGACTGTACAGGCAGGCATATGGGGGGCTACAGGCAGGCATATGGGGGGCATAGGCAGGCATTTTGGGGTAGATAAAATAAGAAACAACTTACCTCGCTCCACGCTCCCCCGGGATGCGCCGCTCGCTCCGCTGCTCTCCCTGCAGCCTCTGCGCCCCAGCGTGGGCGGCGCGGTGATTTGACTTCCACGCGCGCGCCCACGTGACCACAGAGGGCCGGGCAGGGGGAAGTAACAGAGCGGAGCGATCGACGCCTCCGCCCCTGCTACTACCGAGCAGCGCTGCCTCTGAACGCTCGGGCCGGGGCCCGGGCGTTCAGAGGGAGTTATGCGCTGGGCCCCGCACTCCCCCCCGCCGCAGTGAACTTTAAAAGTTCACTGCCGGCGGCCCAGAGCGGCATTACCGGGTAGCAACGTGGTAGCAGCTGCCCCGGGCCCCCCGAAGCGCAGGGGCCCCGTAGCAACTGCTACCCCTGCTACCCCGGTAGTTACGCCTCTGCCACCAACCCAAGTTAGTGTAGAGGCCGTTCTCTAGCCTGGAAATAATGAGATCAGATTCGAGGTCATCAATAAAGGAGGATCTGATGGAGTTGATACTATTTCTCAAAACAAATTCATAGGCTCACTTCACAAATGTTATTCAGGACGTTTTTGTTGAAAAATGTTTTTTTCCCATCTACTGCAGAGCGTTTTGCATATTTACAACTTATCAAAGTTTTTGAATTCTAAAGTTGTTTCCAATAAATATATTTTATGTTCTACCTAAATAGCTTGATTATTGTATCATAAGGATACAATGTTACCATTTTACTACAGTAAAGTTCTCACTTAAACATGCACCATGTATCGGGAGTGGGATTCGAGAAACTGAGGAGTCGGAGCTTTGGCTTACTGTCTCTACAGCCCTGGTTTTTATGTCAAACACAAAGAATTTTTGGTTATAATTTTTTTTTTATTGCTCATATAACTATCAGTATTTATTTATTTATTTTATTTTTTTTAAATCTTGCTATTTTCACTATGGCCACTAGGCCTAACAATAGTTTGATATTTCCTGTTCTGTAGAGAGAACTTTTGAGCAGTTTCCTCATTATCAGCACAGGCAGGGTTACACTGAAAGGTGACACCATGTAAGTAACTATAGCCATTGCAGACATAACGACTGCTATGGGGCCCAGAGGTTGGGCCAAGGGGGGGGGGGGGGGGGGGGCGGATGCGGTTTCCCCCGGGACAAAGAACATTTTTTCCTTTTTTAGGGAAAAAGTGGTTGTTGGCTTTCTGCTCTTCAGCACTAATGTTTGGTTTCCTGATACATGGCAGTGCTGTTTATAACTTTAATTATTATTATTTATGGTGATTTTTTTTTAGTTTATTGTCATTAGTTGGTGTGGCCCCAGCTCATTTTGCAATGGGGTTCTGTGAATTCTAGTTATGACCCTGGGTGACACCAATCAATGTGTATAGATAAGACAGGATCCACAATTCACAATAGCAGATAATAACAGCTCTCCTCTCTCCACACGGATTTCTTCCTAGAAGACAGTGTATCTAGAAAACTCTCCTATAGAAGTCAATGGGTCTGCTCCTGTTCACAGGCTTCTATGCCAATTTAGCTGCTGTCCAGCATCTCTCTAAATGCACAGAAGTAAACAAATCTATAATCAGAAAGTTAAAACAGATAAGAAGAAAAGATTATGTATCAGTATCTTATTTTAATGAGTAAAAAAGATATATTGGTGATAGATGGCTTTAAAGGGGATACAAAGCTTTGCAAAACTAATGGCTTATGATCAGGATATATCATCAATATTAGACTGGCACCTGGCACTTGTGCTGATTAACTGATTCAAGGGTACAAAGAGCTTGTGTGAGTGTTTACATGGGTCTCAGCACTGTTAATAATTGAAACCATTGAGGACACAGCCAGTTTTGGATCAAAAGACAAAGTCACATTTTTCAAATGTGACATGTCTCACTTTATGTGGGAATAACTTTTTGATACTTCTACCTATCCAGGCGTTTCAGAGAACGTTTTCTCGTGACACATTGTTCTTCAAGTCAGTACTAAATTTTGGTCCTTACAATCAAAATGTTTTGAACACTGTTAAAAATTTGCCATTTTCAAAGTTCAAAAATTTGTGTGTGTAAGATAGATCGTTATATCACACAAAATAGTTTATAACTAGCATCTACCATATGTCTACTGTACATTGGCATAAGACATTTTTAATGTCTTTTTTTTTACATTAGGGGGCTTACAAATTCAATAGAACTTTTCACATTTTCAAGAAAATTTGCAACATAGATTTTTTAAAGACCAATCCAGTTCATGGCTTTGAGGGTTTGTATGTTGAATACCCCCATAAATGACTGCATCTAAAAAACTGCAACCTTAGGGTGCGTTCACACTGCAAGTACCGGTCAGTTTATCCGGCCGGTATTTGTCCGGTTTTGCGTCCGTCCCCACGGCCGCGCGGGGAGGGGGGGGGGGAGGTCGGGGAAGGGGACAGCTTTTCTCCGCGATGAGCGGAGAACAGCCCTCTCCCCTCCCATTGAGGTGTTCATATTGAATAAGAATGAACATGCTCAATGCTTTTTGAGTGGCCCGAGGGCTTAAAAAACGCCGGGTGGAAAACCCGTGCAGTGGGGACTGCTGCACGGGTTTTCCATAGAGCACCATTGTGCTAATTTTCGCCCGGTTTTTCAGGCGGTCTGCAAAACCGCCAACCACCTGAAAAACCGGCCGAAAACCCGTGCCATGGGGACATGCCCTTAAAGTATTAAAACCAGTATTTAGGAAGTTTGTTAACAATTTGAGGGTTACACAGAAATTAAAGCACAGTGGAGGTGAAATTGCAAAATTTAATGTCATTTTTTTTTGCAGATTTTTAAATTATCTATTTTTTACTGGAACACATCAGACGTTACAAGTGAATCGCAACTCAATATTGATTCACCCGATTATTTAGTTTTCAGAGATATCCCATATGTGGTCCTAGTGAGTTATTTGACAACATAAGACCCAGAATAGGAGGAGCACTTACTGGGCTTTAGGGTCTCATTTTCATTAAGATATTTTTTTTTAGGTGTCATTACAGGTTTACAGACAACCCAAGTTGCAGAAACTTAATAAACACTCCTTAAAAGACCTCATTTGGGAAACTACACCTTTTAAGGAATATATCCGTAGTGAGAATAAATTGGCTCCACATGTGTTTCACAGATTTTTAACGATGGGCTGTAAAAAAAAAAATATATATTTTTTTCCCAATAAAATGCAATTTTAGCTAAAAATATTTAATTTTTACAAGTAGTCCTGGAAAAAAAAGCACCCCAAAGTTTATTACATAATTTCTTCGACAATACCGTATCCAATACCCAGCATAACCCCCACTCAGACAAAATGGGCTGTTGACAGGCACACGCTTTTAACCCTAGCTGGTCACATCCTCTCCCACCACCTCATACCCCTGGGATGGCTTGATGTCATCCTCCTCCTGAGTTGTGGCTAAACTCATAACCCAAGATGGGTCATAATTTCTTAGGGAGGTCACAGAATGGCGGTGCTAGTCCCATCGCTCCAGGCTATGCTCCAGATATGTTCTGATACCAAACACGGTTTGGCTGCCTAACCTAGTAATTTTTGGATCAAACTATATTCCATATTCATCACACATTCATGGAGGTGTGTGTAAGGGCTTTTTTTTGCGGGATGAAATTAAGTTTTCATTGGTACTACTTAGTGGTTTGTAGGACTTTGTAATAATAAAATTTATGTGCAGCAGGATGAACAAGAATCACAATTCTGACATTGGTTATTTTATTGTTCTTACAGCGTTTATCATACATGTTAAATAACAGGACAGATTTATAAGCTAGGTTGTTATTCACACCATACGTGTACTTTATTTTTTAATCTCTTTTGGTGCTTGTAATGGGAAAAGAGTGGTGTGCATGATTTTACTTTTTTATTTTATTTTAACATTATGTACACTTGTCTCCATAAGGGACTTGACTTCAGCAATCTGTAGATGTCTTTACTATTAGGTATTGTAACTGTCAGTCACCATGGAGGTGATGTCACAGACACAGCCCGCAAACCTTTGTTAGGCTTCCAGGTTTTGATGAAAGCCATTGGCCCCCCACGATTATGCTATGGGGGGCCCGATGGTGACAGAGGGAGAGCTCCCTCTGTCTTTCCCTTAGCTTCCATGGTCGCCATTGAGCGTGGCAACTAAGGGATTAATCGGCGACACCCGGAGCAAGCTCTGGTATTTGCAGACTGTGTATGGAGTCAGCTTTAATATACAGGTGTGTACTTATTGTCCGGGCTCTGCTCGCGAGCCCACATGATATCCTGGACATTCAGGAACATCCAATTACATTAAGGCACTTGTAATTTGGAGTTTCCTAAAAGAATACTATCAGTTTGTACAGAGATGCACCGCTTTAAAACTGGAAAGGTAACACAAAGATAACGAATTCAGTAATGCATTTATAGTAGGAACAGCAGGACAGCAATGCAACACTAAGGCTATGTTCACACGGCTTAATTGCGGGACGTAATTACGCCCCACAATTATGCCGTGTGGACGGGGGCGGGAGCGGGGGGGTGAGAGGGGGGGCGGCACTTCGCCGGCCCATTGACTTGAATTGCCAGCGGCGCGTATACGCCGCTAGTAATTCACATGTCAATTATCTCCCCGCCCGGCGGATTCGCCGGGCGGGGAGAGGAGACGTAATCCATAGTTCTCTATAAGAACTGTGGATTACCGTAATGAATGGGCCGTTTTCGGCCCGTAATTGGCGCACTTCGGCGCGTAATTATGGACCGAAATACGGCCCATTTTAAGCCGTGTGAACATGGCCTAAAATGCACACCAACTAAAAGTAGAGAATTTTAAAAATATGAACAGTGCTGGGACGAATGTACACAGTGAAGAGGCTGCAGGGCTTGGACTGATGCTGCGGCTCCATTAATCAGCTGATTAGAGGGGATGATGGGAGTTGGTCCCGTGCCGGTCTAGTATTCTGATGCTTATCCTATTACTATCCTGTAGATACCCAGCCAATTTTTTAGAGCTGGATAAGCTCTTTAAAAGGTCAGGCTGATAAGAACTATTGCATTTGCAGTGTTATCTAGGTTTATGTAATTTAATAAAGCATATATTCAGTGCTCTATGCATACTTTTACAAAAATTTAGTTTGTTTGCTTCAATGCCTCTAAAATTAAAAAACGTAAGTAACTATGGAGGGTATGTTCACACAGTGTATTTTTGGGGCTTACTTTGGGTCAAAATTACGCTGTAAATACTCACTGAGTGCTATGATTTAACGGCGTATTCCCTATTCCCTGGTGCAAAAATGTCACTTCTTTCAGGCGCTTATGTGCCAGGGAAGGCAAGAGTGAATAGGAGCCGGGACAGCGCGCTGTTTTAAGCGCGTACTTTCAACGGCCGGTGTAAAGCCGCAGCGCACAGATATGCGCCGCTATACACTGTGTGAATCCAGCCTTACTTCTGTCTCTTTATCTGCTGCCTATAATTTAGGAACGGGTATGTGAAATAACAGATCCCCCAAAAATGCATCCACTTAAGGGAATATCTATATAGCTATCTACCTACCTATCGCAATCCACTACAATCCAGAGTACTAGGCACAGTGGAGCGAGTTTGGATAAGACTGCTTTCTCTACCTATTCCCTCACCCTCCCTTCCTTCTACCCCCTCTCTACCTATTCCCTCCCTCCCTCCCTCCCTCCCTACCTATTCCCTCCCTCCCTCCCTCCCTACCTATTCCCTCCCTCCCTCCCTCCCTCCCTCCCTCCCTCCCTCCCTCCCTCCCTCCCTCCCTCCCTCCCTCCCTCCCTCCTCTCTCCCTCCCTCCCTCCCTCCCTCCCTCCCTCCCTCCCTCCCTCCCTCCCTCCCTCCACACACACACACACACACACACACACACACACACACACACACACACACACTTCATACCACCCGCATTATGTTGCACAGTGCCTCAATGTGGGTGCTGATAGTTATATTGAGTGTAGCAGGGGCCCCTCTCCGCTTCACTGGTGAATGGGCAGTACAGCATTTTTCCCCCCTTGCATCTCAATACCAAAGGATGGCGAGTGCAGGTCACAGTGTCTTCTATTGTGACGAATTGGATGTCAGGTCAGCGACAGCCCCAAAATCAAAAAGACCCCCCACATCGTGGAAATATTTTGGAGATATATATATATATATATTTACATTTACAATAGCCAAGAGGCGTTACTAACGTCAACTATGTAAATACTCCTCTTAAAGGGAACCTGTCACATAGGTTATGCCCACCTGACTGAGGGCATAACAAGATAGTGACAGACATGTTGATTCCAGCGCTGTGCCCCTTATTCTGTAAGATACTGTAGTTTTATAGTATTTACCCCTCAAATCTTATTCATGAGTAAGTGTTAGCCCCGCCCACCAAAGGCTAGCCCCGCCCACTGTCAGTTATTCACAGGTTTCTACCTATTCAAAGTAATAGGTTTGTCAGTTGAGGTGGGCGGGGCTAATCTTAGGTGGGCGGGGTTTGAAAAAAGCTGACTCTTTGAATGACTCTTCTGGCTGAAAACTGCAGATTTGAGCATTAAATACACGAAAACTACATCATCTTACAGAATAAGGGACACAGCGCTGGAAACAGCATGTCTGTCACTAGCTTGTTCCGTCCTCAGCCAGGGGGGCATAACCTATGTGACAGGTTCTCTTTAAAGTAGCAAAGATCGAATTGCAGTAAGTCTATAATCTGTATTCTAAAGAGAAAATGATCAAGCAGTTCTAGACTTTAACCGCAAACATAATCTTTAGTACCAAAATGCTGTAAGTTTCTCCGACTTCCAGTTCTTGTTGCAGATAACAGAAGAAATATAGCTTTGGCCATTACCATTAACTCTGTACTGGGAATCCTGCATTACAAAAAAAACATCAACTTCAAAGGGCTCTAAGCATTTGGTCATGCTTTTTGTCTACCTGACAAGTTCACATTCAGTACACACCCATGACATGCGGATACGTTGAGTTTTTCTTGGACGGCAGATGTATATATAAATAATACACACCCATGAATGTATGTGTCCCAGGAGAGAGGCTATACCAACATCTGGTGATCAGCCTCTCCCGCTCAGCTGGACCGGTTTACAGCTTTGTATTTCTAGAATTAAAAGTAGGGAATTATATAGGAATAGGTGTAGACTTAGCAAAAATAGCACCATGTGCAGGAACCTTGATGATCTGGCAAAGGCTTTTGAAAGATGAGGCACAAAACAGTCTAAAAAACCTACAAAGCTCAGAAGCAGCCGATTAGTAGAGATAAAGGAACTGACGGTGGTTAAAGGAGTTTTCCTATCTAGCTGTTTCACAGAGCCTGCTTTTTACAGCCAGCTTAAAGGGGTTGTCTCACTACATTGATTCATCTTACCTCAGTCCTGTTTTCTTGGTTTACTTTGAATTCAGGGGCGTGTTTACTGGCTTCCACTAGGGCTGCAGTAGAAACCAGGTCTGTAGCTATAGCAACCAGTGCTGTCAGCGTATCAGGAGAGATCAAACAGGTCTGTAGCTATAGCAAACTGAGGAGCTGATGCAGACCAAACAAGAGGGGATATCTAGGAATAGTTTGGACACTGCTAATGGATGTAAATTTTGAAATGACTTGTTTTTAGTTTATGAGAAAAGGAATGACGGTGGTTAAAGGGTTTTTATTAGTGTTTCACAACCTGCTTTTACAGCCAGCTTAAGGCTCAGACTTTTTTTTTTGTTAAGGCTGTGGGTGGTTCTACAGCAGTGACTGACATATCAGCTCTGCTATTCCTAGCTAGACCTGCTAGAGAGACATTGGTGATAGAGGAATTTTATCAGGGCACAAGGCTACAAGTGTTAGGTCTGACAGATAAACAAGCTCTTGTGCTACTGCTAAGACACAGCAGGGAGCTGTGTCACCATACTGGCTATTGCTAGAGTACAGAGAGGACAAAGGTGATCATGGTAACCATGCAGGGGATAAGAACTCCATAACGAGGCCAGTGTACTGATAATTGAGGAAGCTGATCCACCTAAAGAACAGTTATAGCAGTTTCTCAGAGGGAATAATGGGACAGATTTATCAATACTAATACTTCGTAAATGTATACTTAGACTAAACAGTCTAAAAATGCAATAGATTTATCCACGGATGATAAATCTGGAACATGCTTAGACACTTCTAGCTTTACACCATTTTTAGTTGACTTGGTTTACACCCATCATTGTGCCAAAACAGTGGCAGTCTTTTTGGCATATAAGCTAAGCTACATCCCTTCTAGCAGAGGCAGAACCTCTTTGTTGGATGTGGCGCAAGTGTGTCCAAAATGCATAATTAACGTGTTGTAAAGCGTGTATTCCAGTATTTTGGTGCAAACTGCCAGAATTCTGTAACAATTGCCATATTAAAGGTGCCCCGTTTATTTTTTAAGAACGGGTTTGGGGATGGGGGGGGGGGATCTAACAAGAGAAGAACCGGGATTTTTGTTTAGTAAAATCTACTGCAAAGTTTATTAAATTTACTTATAAGGGTATGTTCACACAACGTTTTTCAGATCCGTTTTTCGGACCCAAAACAGATCCAAAAAAACGTATCTAACAATGTGCAGTGTGATTTACATTGGTTTCAATGTAAAACATGCATCTCCGTTCAGACGAGTGATCGCTGCTGTGTGTTTACTTGCATCTTTTCAATGTGTTTTTCTGATCCGTTTTAAGAATTGACGTAAATTTTACTTGCGTTTTACGCAAGTGAAATCTCCATAGGCAACAATGGGGTGCGCTTTTGGAGCCCAAAAAACTTATCCAAAAGCGCAACATACTTTTGAGTACGTTTTGGATGCGCCTTTGATATTAAAAGCGCATCCAAAAAAACGCATTGGATTAAAATTTGAAGTGTCATACACTAAAACGGCCACTAGAGGTCTCATCTGATCTAGAAGAACTGTTTGAACTTTAGTAACCTAATGACCCAATAGAGCGTGCTTCCAGCATTTTACATGTGTTTAATCTTATAAATTGCTTTTTATATGTATTGAATTATATAACAGCAGTTTTTTAGTATAGAATGGATGTTTAAAAGAAATTATAGAAGTTTTTACTCATAAATTTATTAATGTTTTAGATCGTTTATTATAGAATGTTGAGTGGTTTCAGTATAATACTGAAACCACTCAACATTCTATAATAAACGATCTAAAACATTAATAAATGTATTAGTTAAAACTTTTATAATTTCTATAAACATCCATTCTATACTAAAAAACTGCTTTTATATAATTCAATACATATCAAAAACAATTTATATTATGATCTGAAACACATGTAAAATGCTGATCGCCCTCTTATTGGGCTTTCACTGAAACACATGTAAAATGCTTTCAGTAATAGCGCCCTCTATTAGGCTGTGTAGGAAACCCATGTAAAATGCTTTCAGTTATAGTGCCCTCTATTGGGCTTCATCTGAAACACATGTAAAATGCTTTCAGTTATAGCACCCTCTATTAGGCATCCTCTTACACTACAACTTAAGTGAAAGTGTAGATCATTAGGTTTCTAAAGTTCAAACAGTTCTTTAGATCAAATGAGACATCTAGGGGCCAATTTAGTATATTACATACCCTAACATATGTAAAGGTAAAGTGTATTACTATATTACTTAAGATTCTACTTTTTCAAACTATAACTTGTGTATATATATATATAGATACATATATATATATATATACATACACACACATATATATACATACATACACACACATACTGAAAAACGGATCCGAAAAACGCATCAAAAATGCATGCAGAACATCCAAAAAAGCATCAGCTGTTCCATTTTTGGATATGTTTTTGGGATGCAGTTTTTCTTCTAGTGAAAAACGGATCCAAAATGTCATGTGAACATACCCTAAGACTGGATAAATTTAAGTTTTTTCTTCTACTACCTGTAGTTATATCATATTAAATAGACACTTCCAAAGCGACAGAACAATACACCAACTAATAAAACTTATTTCAACGAATCCACAATGCATTTCACAAAGTAGATCCAATAGAACCCATACATTTTAAGAATCGTATATCTTATTACGCAACTCTTTCTCAACATATTGCTTATTCTCATTGTGTTTTCCACAGCTGCCTCCAGTATCCGTCTCTTTTACACATACAATCTCTTTTCTACCAAACCTAAAAAAGACTAAAAACACAGACATGGATACAATACAACAGCACAAATATATAAGCTAGTGAACCAATGAATACCTTCTGCATCTATCAGATGAAGATCACTAAAACAGAGTTACTACTGTCTGCTTACATAATGGGAGTCATGGTCCGCACGCTCAGGGAGCTAGCACTTTGTGCCAGTGGACAGAATGAGTAATGTTTTTAGCTACAATAGGAAATTGTGTATGGTCTGAGTAATGGACAGATTGAGCGGAGAAAAGCCCTCCCCCTTCCCATTCACAAGCACAGATTCTGTCCGAAACGGAAGATTGTGCTTCCTTAATGTTCTGCGGGCGGCAAAACTGCCAGACGGAAAACCCGTGCAGTGGGGACTCCTGCACGCGTTTTCCATAGAGAACCATTGTGCTAATTTTCGGCCGGTTCTTCAGATGGTCTGCAAAACCGCAAACCGCCTGAAAAACCGGCCGAAAACCCGTACAGTGGGGACATGCACTAGGAATGCTGGATTACCTAGACTCATCAGGTTTTTGACATATACATTCACTGTTGCAACAATTGTTCCTCAACCAATTTGTATGAAATTAAGCCCAAAGCAGGAGTGCACAATATGCGACCCACATTGCCCTTTTGTGTGGCCCCCTGCAATTAAGACATAGACAGGTTGAGTCTCTGCACTCTTACTTCAGAAAATAATATTCATCTTATATAGGATACAAATATATTTTATATTCTAATTTTTTTTCTTGGCAAAACTGTAATTAAAAAAAAAAATAAAAAAATATTCATCTTCTGACAGCTACGTTCAACTGATGGTACTGTTGTGGTGGGCACTGTACGGCTGGTACTGTTGTGGTGGGCACTGTACGGCTGGTACTGTTGTGGTGGGCACTGTACGGCTGGTACTGTTGTGGTGGGCACTATACGGCTGGTATACTGTATGTGGCTTTGGGCACTGTAACGGCTGGTACTGTTGTTTGGTGGGCACTGTACGGCTGGTACCGTTGTGGTGGGCACTGTACGGCTGGTACTGTTGTGGTGGGCACTGTACGGTTGGTACTGTTGTGGTGGGCACCGTATGGCTGGCACTATAGGCTGTATGTGATATTTTAAGCAATTTAAATAAGCAATCGAGACTACACTGTTTTGGAATTATCCCCAGCAGTTTTACGTGGATTTTTCTCCTCAAAGAGGTATTCATTTCTGACATCCACAAGATATACTATAAAAATGTCTGATCGGTTCCAAGACTCCAAAGAGAAGGAGATACGTTGAAGAGGCGGCTATACATGCATGTTGTGCTCTTCACTGTAGTTGTTCAAAAGGCATTTCTGTGACCCTAAAAAACTACAATAAAAATAGAAACCTCAACGGAAGAGCTCCATTCTGATCTTTGGAAGTCCCTGAAGTGGAACCAAGATAGCTTAACCATTTTGGGGATTTGCAATTGATGTTCCATAAAGGTCTCACATGGGGAAATGCCCCTTTAAGGTGCACTTTGGCCACTAAAAGAGGTACAATATGAGGGTTTGTCCCTTGGACCAGAAAAGGCTGTGCACCCGTCCTAAAGCATGCCATAGCCTCTTTTACCGCTGGCTCAGACCTTAAAAACATCCGACTTTGCCAAAATGTAAATTCTAAAAATCAAACAGAATTAGTTTGACTATAACAGAGGACAGGAACGTGAAATTGTCACCCTAATTGGCTAGAGATATGAACATCAGTGTAAGAGGCATGTCACTTGAACCTTGTTTTTTACTCAAGTTGAGGCTTATGGATTACTCTTAGATATCCATATGCCCTAATAGTTGGCACTGCACATACAAAATATAGTACACAATGACACAGACTGCAGTTTATGTACCACCAAGTGGTACCTCCAATAGGCGCAGTATGCTCACCAGAAAGATGGTAAGGACTAAAAAATGAAATGGCTATTCAAAAAGTCAATGGTCATTTGGTCAGAATATTGTCAGGTGGAATCAGCCAAACCCTTCAACTCTAAACTCAACAGTGATCACATATCCAACCAACGTAACCGTTGCACATGGACCCATCACATAAGGGAGATAATTTTGAGAGCTTTTAAGAATTGATGGTGAAAATGTCTTCTTTCCAATTTAATACCAATAGCCATTAGTGATAGGCTGACCTGTAACAGTGATGATGGCCACGCACTATGTCGAAGGTGCTTGACAATTGAGATGTGTCTTCCAAGACTGTGGTGCACACTACAGCATTCATCACAGATCAACACTCCCCGGTTTATGGAGGCCCAGCCAGGATCTAAAGAAAAGAAGAAAGCAGAATATAAGTGAAACATATTATGTAACAGAGTTTAAAATTGGCAAATAGTAGGCACGGAGTGAAATACCCCCAGTGTAATAGAGGTAGAGATTGTAAGATTTTACAAACCTTTGAAAATGATAAAGTTCTATTAATTAGCAAATAATGGAGTGGCTATCCCACTATTTTGATGACATATTATTAATGCATGATAAATGTATAAGGCTATGTTCACACGGCTTATTTGCAGGGAGTAATTACGCCCCGCAATTACGCCGTGTGGAGGTCACTTATCTCCCTGCCTGGCGTATGCGCCGAGCAGGGAGAGGAGACGTAATCCATAGTTCTCTATGAGAACTGTGGACTACCATATTGACTGGGACATATTCCAGCCGTAATTTGCGCACTACAGCGCGTAATTACGGACTGAAATACGTCCCATTTTAAGCCGTGTGAACATGGCCTAAGCAGTGGGAATTGGGCTGTTGATTCAAACTGATCACAGTCAGAGATTTAAAATATTCCCGGTTTACTATAAAAGAGTGTTTCATCATGCAGAACAATCCAACAATGAGACTACTACCAGAGTTTAGCTAAACCCCCACCACAGAACTCTCAAAATGTACCAGTAAAGACGTCATACCTTAGTTCAGGCCTGCACAACATACCACCTGTGGGGTACATTTGGCTTAACAAAAAAGTTTCTAATGGCCCATAAAGAGGTGGAGGGAGGAGGGGTGCGTAACCTATCACCACCGAAAATGGTCAATACCTCCCCTTTCAGGCGGTCCCAGCCCTAACGTCCAATCCTGCTGTGCCAGCCTGCTTTAGATTTACAAACCAGAACCCCAATGTTAAACTTAAGGGTGCTTTCACATGAGTCATGCACAGTGCAGATATTCTGCAACCCCAAAAATTTAAATATGCAAGTGACTAAAAGGAAGAGACTTTTTTGGCATAGTACAGTACATAAAGCGAACAGGTCAGAGATTTGAGCAGCTCTGACAGTAGTAAAAAGCAGATTAAATCCTGCCAGGACTCCTAAAACACACAAAAGAGTCTTGCAAACCCTGCCCACATAAAATGACTTAAGGCTCATCGCCACGGCACAGAACAAATACCAGTCGGTTTATCCGAGCAGTATTTGTCTGATTTTTGTTCCGTACACACGGCCGCAGGGGAACGGTTTTTCTCCGCGATTAGCGGAGAAAAGCCCTCCCCCTTCACTTTTTTATATTCTGTCCGAAAACTGGACGGAAGACTGAACAAGTACGGGTCCGTTTACACACGGCCGGGGGAGGACGGCTTTTCTCACTTGTTCATATTCCGTCCGAAAACCAGACGGAAGAATGAACAAGTAAAATGTTTGTCGGGCGGCCGGCGGTCTAAAAGTGACTGCTGCACGGGTTTTCATTAGCAGCCCACGTAAAAGTTTGCGGCCGGCTTTTCAGACGGTTTGCAAAACCGCAAACCGTCTGAAAAACCGGCCGCAAACCGATGCCGTGGGGATATGGCCGCACAGTTTTCCCTGTCTTAGTGTGTGTACAGAAAGTGTTGCAAAACCTGTTGAGTACGATAATTAGGATTATTAGATCTGTGCACACAATGAATTTGTCCGTAATAATTTATATTTTCTTTACCATTGGGACTAATAAGAGTCCTATCTGTCGATGCAGTTTTCATGTGGAATCTGCATTGGAACAACGTCAAAAAGTCACTTTTTGTGCATCATGTATGTTTAAATTTGAATTGGAAAAATCTACAGCTCTGATTCCCACTAAATAAGACTGAATGCAGATTTTCTGCAGAATCTGCACAGCTTATGGTGCTAAAAACACATGGACCAGAATCAGTAGGAAATTCCTCCGCATGAACAGGAATTTATTGTCTCCACTTGGATTAAATCTGCTTTACTTAAAAGTCCTGCTTTAAATCATATAAACCCATTGCTCAAGCAGCTCAATATTTTGCTCTCAACCAAGGACATCTTTATTCACCTGACAGGTTTACGTTAAAGGGGTTGTCTCATCATGCTGTTCACACAGCCAAAAAGCAGCTTTCATTTATGTACCCTGTCTCCTCCTGGTCAGGTTGTGGGTGGTTCTATGACAGAGATTAGCAGATCAGCTCAGCATTTAATGGTCTGTTAATTACTCTGACATAAGAGCAGGAGATGTTCATCTAAAGTCCAGAGAAGCTTCAGAGCTAAGGTAACAAAAGTAATTAGTCTCCTTTGTTTGTTTGATCAGATAACACTCAAGGTCTCAAGCTGCTAGTAGCTCTGTGTGCTGACCTGTGTGGTGATGTCCTCCCTACTATCATATAAGACAAACAACAGGGGAGAGCAGTGTAGAGCAGGTCGGTAACCTAGAGAAAGCCAAGTGCACTCAGAGCTGATAAAAATCCCTCATCTCCTCAACAACGAAAAATAAACAAAGCAATATATTTGGAAAACGTTTTCTTCTTTACTGTTCCTTACATGTTGAAAGCTAATCATTGTAGTGAGACAACCCCTTTAAGTCCGCTCCGTCTAAAAATGAAATAGTAGATGCAGAAAACAATAGACCGCATCTAAATACACAGCAAAACTGACCGCAGATGTACATCACCCCTCATGTGACAAGTGTTCGAAAAATAAATTGCAGCCAAATTAGTCATTTTTGAACCAGTGACTAAACATCTGATGACAAAACCGTCACTTAACAGAATCTGCTACAAAATGAGAAGCACAATTTAAGAGACAAAAGACATAAAAATATAATTTACACAGTTTAGTTAGTAATCAGTGTCACTCTTGCCTATGGGTTCTTTCTGGTCTTGTAGTTAGAGGATATGAACAACTTTGATATAGAAAATAGCTATGTTAGTCGTGACCTGAGGGTAAAAAAAATAATACTAAAAAAAAAAATATTGCAATACATTTTAGACTGCAATCTTCATTTCCTTATTTATTTCCAAAATCTAATATTGAGTTTGAGCATGTCCCTAGTTTCAGACTTAGGGGTGTATCCTTCCAGTAATATATGCTGGATGTAAGCTCATTTTGAAGTCTAGAGATTACCATGGGTGCTCTTCTTATTCTTTATCCATGGACACAGCCCAAGTGGTTCTCCGCCTGCAAACTATCTTATGAGTGCTTTCCTCCACAGCAGCAAAATGGTATGAATTTAATAAAGACCATTTAAAAAAAAAAAAAAAAAAAAAAACTGCTTCATTTTGCATTTATGAAGCAAATGAACAATTAAAAAAAAAGTAATGGAAAGGTGTCCATATCTTTTAAAGCAAACCTGTCAAGAGGTTTATACTATCTGATCTGATATCAGGATTTGACAGAGAGAAAGGATCTGAGCTCTGTAATGTAAAGGTTTATATTATTTGAGCAGGATTTCTGAGTAAAAGGAAAGGAAAATACTAAAACAGAAAGTACAAATACTGCTAACTCCACCCACATACAGTGAGTACAGTTTGCTCGGTACTCTGATACCGGAAAACTGTCCATCACTGTATGTGAGAAGGGTAATCAGGATTTTCACTGTCTCTGAAGGAGTCCGGTCAGTATTTTCTCCTGCTCCACATCATATAACCCTATATATCACAGAGCTCAGCTTCTCTCCTCTGTCATATAACCCTATATATCACAGAGCTCAGCTTCTCTCCTCTGTCATATAACCCTTTTATACACAGAGCTCAGCTTCTCCCCCTCTATCATATAACCCTATATATCACAGAGCTCAGCTTCTCTCCTCTGTCATATAACCCTATATTTTCACAGAGCTCACTTCTCTCCTCTGTCATAAACCCTATATATCACAGAGCTCGCTTCTGTCATATAACCCTATATATCACAGAGCTCAGCTTCTCTCCTCTATCATATAACCCTAATATACCAGAGCTCAGCTTCTCTCTCTGTCATATAACTCATATATCACAGAGCTCAGCTTCTCTCCTCCGTCATATAACCCTATATATCCCAGAGCTCCGCTTCTCTCCTGTATCATATAACCCTATATACTACAGAGCTCCTCTCCTCTCCCTCTATCATATAACCCTATATATCACAGAGCTCATCGTCTCTCCCTCTATCATATAACCCTATATATCCCGAGAGCTCAGCTCCTCTCCCTCTATCATATAACCATATATATCACAGAGCTCAGCTTCTCTCCTGTCATATAACCCTATATATCACAGAGCTCAGCTTCTCTCCCTGTATCATATAACCCTATATATCACAGAGCTCAGCTTCTCTCCCTCTATCACATCCTGCTCTTAGACAGGTTAGCATAAATTGTCAGACAGGTTACCTTTAAGTGAACGAAGCTGAGATTCAATATCAGACACTGCCTAGGTACAGACATGGTGCTGTTTCCGAGGAAGAAAAAAAACAACCAATTTTTCTAATCTGAGAACTACATTAGGGTATTTCACATGATCTTTTACCGTGATGCATGGCTAACATTTTGGAACCATAATAGTGGCCGTCATCTAGGAGCCCTAAACATAAAAGCATAGAAGTACATGTCACAACAAGTGTTTCCCTGCACTGTACGTCCAAACCTTCTTATCCTGGCTACACCTTCCAAATAAACCCTGGTTGTAGTAAAACCGTACTGTGCGAAAAAAATCATATTGCTCACAGCAGACTGCCTCTGGAGTTGGCATGAGGACCATTGCGGACACTAGTTGCACAAAGGACTGGTGCCCTAGGCAAATATGGCAAATATGGCATATAGCACCTCCCAATTAAAAATTCCGCTCACTCCATCCCTTCTTGTACCCCCTTCCTGCCCTAGGCGGTCGCCTATCCATCGTCTTGGCCTTGCCTATACCTACCTTAAGAGTAGGGGTGCGTCCCCACGGCACAGGACACATACCGGTCGGTTTATCCAACCGGTATTTGTCCGGTTTTGTGCCGTGCATGCGGCCATAGGGGGATGGCTTTTCTCCGCGATTAGCGAAGAAAAGCCATCCCCATTGACATGTTCATATTCCGTCCGAAAACCGGACAGAAGAATGAACATGTACAATGTTTTTCGCGCGGGGGACTGCTGCACGGGTTTTCCATAGCGGCCCGTGTAAAAGTTTGCGGTCGGTTTGCCAGACGGTCTGCAAAACTGCAAACCGTCTGAAAAACCAGCCACAAACCGGTGCCGTGGGGACATGGCCTAAGGATCGCCATACCCCCCATCGTCACCTGTGCCACAACTCAGTCAAATTCACCCTCGGGTGTACTTCAAACTCTCGCTGAAATGAATGGAGAGAGCCAACACGTTTGACCTATGCCTTTGTGGTACAGAGGAAAAGAGGTGTGGGGACCCCATTCTTATGATAGGTGTCTGTCCCATCTCAAGACATTTATGGAATATCCTGTCGATATGCTATAAACGTCTGAGATGGAAATACCGCTATAAAAGAGTTGTCTTAGCGCAGATATAGGTGACATATTGCTAGGGTATTTAAAGTCTAAGAAACAGGGCTGCAACCCTCCTGCCTAAAGCCAAAACTAAATGGCTGAAAGCCGTGTAGAACTGACGGGAGACAAAGCGACATGCTGTTTTCTTAGCGCTACCGGCAATCACCAATGTGTGTAACCACTATAAACCGTACAAAACATGTATACTTAAGATGCAAAACATGTACACAACTTATTGTAAAAGGTCACATCAAAGAGAAATACTTTGTGAAGAACAGAATTGCTGGCACAAGCTGAAGGGCAAACTTCACCAGATGAAACCTCTGAATTCCAAGACTGAACCTTTGGGAGCCAGACGGATTGGGACAGGAAGAACAGTGAATGATGGCCATCGTTCAGATGCCGCTCTAATAATACAACAGTTTCTGAACTAAACACATAGCAGCTACGGATACCTGAGCAGGAGGACACATTCATTTCAGAGCAGCCAAAATATTACTTAAAATTAGAGGTGCTCACTAAAGCAGATTACATTTTATTGAAGATTTTTTTTAGTTTTTTTTTAATTAATGGCCTATCATCAGTATAAAGAAAGCCGTGGTTCAGAATCCTAGGACAACCACCAAGCAGCTGTTTAAAGGGACCCACAGCACTCATGCAAGAACCGCAGCCTCTTCAATGTTTACAAGCGCCCATACCTGTTATTGCCTCTAGGTGTTTGTCAAAATTATAAAATGCTCGATGTCTACCCCTGAGCTTGTACTCATTAGGGTGCGTTCACACGGCAATGGACAAATACCGGTCGGTTTATGCGACCGGTATTTGTCCGATTTGTGTGCCGTGCACCCGGCGATGAGCGGAGAAAAGCCCTCCCCCTTCACATTGATATGCACATATTCCATCCGAAAACCGGACAGAAGAATGTGCATGATCAATGTCTTTGGGGGCTGCTGCACGGGTTTTCCATAGGATCCCGTTGTGCTCATTTTCAACCGGTTTTTAGGCGGTCTGCAAAACCGCAAACCGCCTGAAAAAATGGCCGAAAACCCGTGCCGTGGGGGACATGGCCTCAATTTTAAGAGGACCATTGAAAACAAAAAAGAATCAAACTGGCAACATATACAGATAGTTGCTGCTTTTTTTTTTTCTTCATCCTTACCTACCCTTTTTCCCTGAAAATAAGTCTTATATTAATTTTTGCTCCTAAAGACGAGCTAAGACTTATTTTTAGGGGGTGTTTTTTTTTTCTATGAACAATAATTCACATTTATTGTTGAACAAAACATCAACATGTATTAATATACTGTAGTGATTTCATCACAAACATCAGCATAAGCAGCCAAACTCTGAATAAAAACATGCACAAAAAAAAATGCACTATGTCTTATTTTCGGGAAAACAGGGAATGCACTAGCAATGAGTGCTGTTAGTCCTGGCACCTGATCATAATGAGCCCCTGCAATGTCATTTGGGCAGTGTCGTCCACTCTGTTTTTAATGGGGAGAGAAGAATACTATTCACATAGGGCGACATGTATGAACGGGGCTGCGCCAGAAATCTGGTGTCTTTTCAGCCCAATATCCAGCGCAGCCCCGTTCGGTCTATTTTCAAATCTCCTGCACGCTAGTTTCCGGCGCATTATAGTTCGCCCGCAGCACTTTGTAAAGCGCCCGATTTTGGGATGCCGCACTAGAACCATACGAAGCTATAGATTTATAGTTTCAATACAGCAATTTCAGGAACATTACTGCTGGAACCTGAGCCAGAAGTGTCGTCTTCGTGCTAAAATGCGCCTGACTTGTGACCCGCAGTAGACCAGGTTCATAAATAAATCAGGCGCATTCTATACTATTGTAATGCGCTTAAAAAGCTAAAGCGCCATAAATCATACATGTCGCCCACAGTCCTTATGCAAAGAGACTTAATATCCAGCAAGGTAAAATCCAGTCCTTTTAGTAACATAGTAGATCAGAGATAAGTAACATGCTTCAGTCGCGCTTACGCGTTTCAGGCTTGTTTGAGCCCTTATTCAGTCTGAGGAGAAAGACATGGATCACACATCCACATGCTATACGTTAATCTAATGCTGCTAAGCAAAAATGTACAAAAATGAACATGAGGTTCTTCGTATACTTTTTGATCAAACTGTACAAAAAAAGAGTTTTATCTTTGTAAAGATATTTTTTTTCCCAGCAAGAACAAGAATACCCCTTGAGTTTATTTGACAAAGTCTATGTTTCGAAGCTCATGAATAAAGCCCCATTTAGATAATAAGTTCTAAAAGGAATGTGGAATCAAAAAATGACTTTTTAATTTTCCAGATCACTTTCAGTATTTTTTTAATGATTCTTAAGTCCTGCAGTTTTTACTTTGGCCACTAAGCCTAATAATAGTCTGACACTTCCTGTTCTGTTTAGAGAGCTTTTCAGCATGTGCTCATTCAGTAAAAGCAGGGTCAAGCTGAAAGGAGACGCCATTGTGTACAGATAACACAGAACCACCAGTCACAAGAGGAGATGTCACAGCTCCCCCTCTCTTCACCTTGAAACTTCCTATACAAGTCTTGGAAGAATCAGTCTTAAAGGGTTTTGCTACGATCTCATTCAAACCTCTGCATCCAGTCTTCAGCTCTGTGTGCTTCAGAGGAGCGTGTGTGATTTGTTTGAATTGCGATCATGTGACCCAGCAGGATGACATCACCAGGCCTTTCTCTGTTAGTTGAAGAAAGCTCTCTTATGTGTCGAATGTCAAGTAGCTACATGTAGCTCAGAGGTAAAATTCCTCCAGTACAGGTCCTCGGTTCAAATCCCTGCAGGAACCAAACCTGTGGATTTTATTTCTCTATCAATGCACAGACCTGATTGAGGTTTCTTTTTTATTTATTTGCACTGTTTGACTAATTACTAAGGAGTACAGAGGACAGGAGTAGAAGAACAGTACCTGGGGTTTGAACACTCAGTAGCTCCTGAGGAGAGGTGATGTCTGAGCATGTGCGACCAGGATCTGAGAGCTCTCAGCCTGGTCGTATCCCCTGGAGAAGAGCTGTAAACAATGTATCACTAAAGGAGCAGCTAAAACAAAAACGGTGCGAATTTTTAATAATGATGAATGGTGAAAATGTTTGTTATTTCATTTGCAAGCTTCCCACATCAATTTTACTTTGTGGCAAAACCCCTTTAAGACTCCTATGTGCATGAAGCTGCTGTAAAGTATCTCTCTGACTGCTGTTAAAGTAGTGCAAGCAAGAATGTCTTCCCCACAATCATATATAGACTGCCGCATTGAGAAATCTACAAGTTGTTGGGGAAGAGAGGCATACATAAATTGAGCTTCAGAAATTGAGTGGGGTCTTCTAAGAATCTAGCAGTGTCAGCGTCTCTTGCATGACAAGTCATGCATTCACTACAGGTACACAAACTTGCTTCAGGTCAAGAAAACGCATGATGTTCTCTTCAGCTGCTGCTCATATAAATGCATGCCTGCTCACAGAGTGACACATTCACATATAATTGAGTCATTTCTTGGTAACCCCAGGGTGACCTACCCTTCCCACCTACTTAGTCAAGTCCCAGCATGAGCAAGAAATGAAAACTCCTACTACACAGATAATGGAGGCTTTATACAAGTGCACGTTATGTCAATCTGCTACAGTGTTCTCTCCCCACCACATTCTCAGAGACCATAGATGGAAGCCACTCCATGTCCCTCAAACTGCTATAGAACTGCAAGTCTCATGAAGACCAATGTCGACAGCTAGTTATCTATCTCTATTTGCTCTCTGATCTATGCATTGGTCATGCTGTAAGGCACTGGTGCTACAAGATGTTCTACAGATGGCTTTGGCCAACAAATACTGACCAAAATACTGCCTTGCCAAAGTGGACAAAACTTTTTTTTTTTTTTTTTTAAAGAAAATACCAAAGAAGTTTGCACCACCAAGCACAAAACACAACAGCTCACATTTAAAAAAAACAAAAACCTGTGACCAATTTTTAGTGATAGTGACTATTGTTATCAAATCTGAAAGCTTTTCTAGGAAAATGTCACTTTTTGTGAAATTATTGAAAAATTACTAATTCCGATCACAAACCTATCCTTTTTTTCATGAAAAATTTATCCATATTGTCTTTTTTTTTTTTTTTTTTTTTAAAGCAAAATAACATTGCAGCCAGATGTTTTCTGTAGGTTAAACTGTGCTGTATCTACAGGAAAATACTCAGGTGGATGAATGCAATTTTGTGCAGATTCGTTGCTGTGGATTTATCTGCAGACTACTGCGGAATTGCTGCAGAAAGCTTTTGCACTTTGTGATTGTATCTTAATTGGCTGCAGCGGTCACTTGAGATGTGCCCACATCATCTGAAGCCGAGTGTACAGGGACCAGAGATGTAGTGTCATGTGGGTGCTGTAATTTTAAACCTTGTGAAACCTGTTACCTGCAGATATACAACACATTTTCTGCTGCTGTGGTCTTTCCTACTTAAAGGGGTTGTATCATTTCATTAAATAGTCTTCAGAATAAGGGGACAGTGAAAACAAGCAACTTTGCAATTGGATGTAATTAGCAAAGCTGTCTTGTTTTCAGAGTCTGCCTTATCTTCCATTTCCCCAGTGCTGGTCGGATTCCACCTCCTTTCATTTCATTGGTTGCCGGCTGTACTAATTTACATTCTGTCTGGCCCCTGGTGGTATTCACGGGAGCGCGCATTCCTGCCTCTCTCACTCAAAGTAAGGGACCGGCACAACTTCACTTTGCACAGCCAGCAGAAGCACAGAGGCACTGCACCTGCTTCTACAACCAGAAAACAGCACAACTGTGTGTCGGTGCCTAATGCAAAAATAGACGGAGCCTTAGGCTGCCTCTCTCACAAAGTAAGGGACCGACAGCAATTTCACTCTGCACAGCCAGAAGAAACACAATACTACTGCAGGGCTTCTACAATCAGAAAACAGCAGAATTGTGCCTCGATGACTAAATGCTCCTGCGTGTAAACATAGCAGGGAGATCTGTGCTGCTCAGCATGAGTTCGTAGAAGACTGGATTCAATTGTAACAAGCCTCCAGCTGTGAGAGGAGAGAGTGAGTTTATAGAAGATTGTCTAGACTGCAAGCCTGTGGTATGTAAACATACCTACAAAATAAGACTGCATTTGGAGAACGACACAGTGACATGCGGACTCGGGAGCCAGCATGAACAGTGAAGGGGGGATGAGGTCATCAGTTAAGAAACACCCAGTTGGGAGGGTAAGAAACGCTCCTAAATTTGTAGAGCTGAAAAGCTGAGAGCACAATGAAACACACGAACTGAAGAAGCGATACATCCCCTTTAAATCACTGGGGGATATATTCGATAAATTTGCAATATTTTCACTACATAAACTGAAATGTTTCAGATTTCAAATCCACACCAAAGGTCGATTTATGGGCAGTTTTGGGTACTTTTTTATTTATTTTTTACAGTATGGAAATGATATTTCAGAAAAATCTAACTCACTTTGTTGCTGTTGTGAAATGCTACAGAATTTCTACATCCAAATCTGCTCCTGAAGTACAGAAAATGCAAAGTTTTTTTGGGTGGATAAAAGAAAAAAAAATTGAGATAAATCATTGCATTTCAAATTGGTGGTTGTAGATTTTGTTATCGATCCACTTCAGCAGCAAAATGCGGAAACTGCACATTTTCAGCCCACCATGGGAGACAATGGGGAAGATATATACAGTCATATGAAAAAGTTTGGGCACCCCTATTAATCTTAATAATTTTTATTTCTAAATATTTGGGAAAATTTGCAACAGCCATTTAAATTTTGATTAAATTAATAACTAATTTTGCACATTTTGGTTTGTACAAAAACCTCATTTCAAAACCCGGGAAAAATTTCTTGTCCATAGTTATTAGAGAATCAAATTGAAGTGGGGTGTTGCAAACACCAAAATTTTAAAAAACTAAAAAAGTTACGATTTAAAAGGGGGCCCAAATTTTTCATATGACTGTAGCTTCCCCCAATCATGTTGAAAAGCGGCAGATCAAACTGTAGGTCAGTGTATGTGCAGATTCCAGTGAGACTTTTGTCTGCAAGGTTTGCTTTCATAAACTCTCAACTACAGTCCTGTTTCTGTAATGCATTGTGGAAAATTTTCAACGTATTTGTCCGATGTGAAAGCAACTTTAGCAAGTATGCACACATCAGAGTGTTCATGGGAAAGAAAAACCTTCATACTTTTCCCTTTTTTCTCTTTTTTCCCCCCGTAAAAACACCCTTAGGGGGTTTTTTTTCCCACAGCACGAGTTTTTCCCGGGAGGTTTTTTCAGATGGTTTTCGGTTGTGAAAACCGTCTGAAAAACCGTCCGCAAACTTTTCAATGGACCGCTATGGAAAACCCATGCAGCAGTCCCCACTGCACGGATTTTCTAGACCACTGGCGGTCCGAAAAACATGGACCATGTTCTTTCTTCCGTCCGGTTTTCGGACGGAATATGAATAATCGGAAGGGGGAGGGTCTTCTCGCTAATCGTGGGTAAAAAAGGCCCCCCCTGTCCGTGTCAAAAGGCACAAAAACCGGACAAACACCAGTCGGATAAACCGACCGGTATTTGTCCTGTGCTTTGTAAACAGCCCCTTAAGGTATGTTCACACAGCGTTTTTTAATAAATACCCTTAAATACCTTATTTAAAAATGTTCAAGTGTGATTACATTGATTTCAATGTAAAATACGTATCTTCGTACAGACAATACGTATTTTACCTTTGTTTTTGCATCGCGTAAAGTGATGCATCAAAAAACGTTCCGTGTGAAATCATTTTTTAGGTTTTTGGTTTCCCCAAAACGGTTAAAGAAAAAACTTTTACCATTCTACAAAATGAACTATAGACAGACACAGGCTGGCATAATCCACTACCTGAAAACCAACTAGACAATACACAACAAAAGTGTAGTAAGTGTCATACGAGTATAATTAAAAAAAAACTGTATTAGTAAAATTCAGACAATATAAAAGTGAAAAACAAAACTGCATTATAGTATACAATGGCAACTGTATATAATAAAGGGCAGACCCTATATATTCAAATTTCTCAAACAAAAAACAAAACAAAAAGAGCACAAGTTAACAGACAAATCATTAGGTTCTATAAGGAAGAGAGATCAAAATATCAACAGTCCAATGCTAAGTTGGTTTTATTACCTCATATTTATGGCATATTAATAGGATATAACCTAAATGTCAGATAGGAGTGGGTTCTACCTTGAGAATGAGGACCCAAAACACCTGGCTCAGAACAGGGAAGTGGGCATGCTTGCGCTGGTATTCGCCATTCATTTCAATGGAAGTTTCAAGTACAGCCGAGCGGTTGCATTCGGCTATGCTTGGAACTCCCATTAAAACCAATGGAGGGTAATCACACAAGCGTGGCCACTTCCCTGTTCTGAGCGGGTTCGGACTCGTCCTCAGGGGAAACCCTCGATGAGCCCCTGAGCATGGTAGACCTGGTGTTACTTTTAAGATGTATATACATCTTTGGGAGAGGCAGAGATAAAGAGACAAAAAGCCAGAGGCAGATTATAAGAGGCAAGTAGAGCAGCTGTAGGGGGGCCCCAGATTAACGTTCACTTTTTGGCATGCATTTGTTCCTCCCGTTGGGCCCCAGAAATTGAATTTTCCACGGGTGGGCTCAGTACTATCGGCGAACCGGGTTCCCAGCCAGGGGAAGGCCATATTCGGGGGCAGAAGGAGACCCATAACCTGCCAACTGGTAAGAGAAGATAAATCCCCTTTAAAGCATAAAAGATGTAGGTTATATCCTATATCCAAGATGGATATAAAACCAACCCATCTGTCATATACAGTGCCTTGCGAAAGTATTCGG
Source organism: Phyllomedusa bahiana (assembly GCA_025379985.1). Lineage (NCBI taxonomy): Eukaryota > Metazoa > Chordata > Amphibia > Anura > Hylidae > Phyllomedusa > Phyllomedusa bahiana. Next base: position 29,415 of record JAODAL010005493.1, read on the forward strand.
CCCCCTTGAACTTTTCAACCTTTTGCCACATTTCAGGCTTCAAACATAAAGATATAAAATTTAAATTTTTTTGTTTAGAATCAACAACAAGTGGGACACAATTGTGAAGTGGAACGAAATTTATTGGATATTTTAAACTTTTGTAAAAAAAAAAAAAAAAAACTGAAAAGTGGGGCGTGCAATATTATTCGACCCCTTTACTTTCAGTGCAGCAAACTCACTCCAGAAGTTCAGTGAGGATCTCTGAATGACCCAATGTTGTTCTAAATGACTGATGATAAATATAATCCACCTGTGTGTAATCAAGTCTCCGTATAAATGCACCTGCTCTGTGATAGTCTCAGGGTTCTGTTTAAAGCACAGAGAGCATCATGAAGACCAAGGAACACACCAGGCAGGTCCGTTATACTCTTGTGGAGACGTTTAAAGCCGGATTTGGATACAAAAAGATTTCCCAAACTTTAAACATCCCAAGGAGCACTGTGCAAGCGATCATATTGAAATGGAAGGAGTATCAGACCACTGCAAATCTACCAAGACCCGGCCGTCCCTCTAAACTTTCATCTCAAACAAGGAGAAGACTGATCAGATACAGCCAAGAGGCCCATGATCACTCTGGATGAACTGCAGAGATCTACAGCTGAGGCGGGAGAGTCTGTCAATAGGACATCAATCAGTCGTACACTGCACAAATCTGGCCTTTATGGAAGAGTGGCAAGAAGAAAGACATTTCTCAAAGATATCCATAAAAAGTCTTGTTTGAAGTTTGCCACAAGCCGCCTGGGAGACACCAAACATGTGGAAGAAGGGGCTCTGCTCAGATGAAACCAAAATCCAACTTTTGGCCACAATGCAAAATGTATGTTTGGCGTAAAAGCAACACAGCTCATCACCCTGAACACACCATCCCCACTGTCACACATGGTGGGGGCAGCAGTATGGTTTGAGCTTTTCTTCAGCAGGGACAGGGAAGATGGTTAAAATTGATGGGAAGATGGATGGAGCCAAATACAGGACCGTACTGGAAGAAAACCTGTTGTAGTCTGCAAAAGGCCTGAGACTGGGACGGAGATTTATCTTCCAACAATACAATGATCCCAAACATAAAGCACAAATCTACAATGGAAGGTTCACAAATAAACGTCTCCAGGTGTTAGAATGGCCAAGTCACAGTCCAGAGCTGAATCCAATCGAGAATCTGTGGAAAGAAAACTGCTGCTCACAAACGCTCTCCATCCAACCTCACTGAGCTCCAGCTGTTCACAAACGCCTCTCCATCCAACCCCTCCACTGAGCTCCAGCTGTTCACAAACGCTCTCCATCCACCCATACTCACTGAGCTCCACAGCACTGGTTCACAAAACGCTCTCCATCCAAACCTCACTGAGCTCCAGCTGTTCACAAACGCTCTCCATCCAACCTCACTGAGCTCCAGCTGTGCACAAACGCTCTCCATCCAACCTCACTGGCTCCAGCTGTGCGCCACGGAATAATGTTCAAGAATTTCAGTCTCTCGATGTGCAAAACTGATAGAGACATACCCCAAGCTACTTGCAGATGTAATCACAGCAAACGGTAGCGATACAAATTATTAACTTAAGGGGACCGAATAATATTGCACGGCCCACTTTTTACAAAAGTTTAAAATATCGAATAAATTTCGTTCCACTTCACAATTGTGTCCCATTTGTTGTTGATTCTTCACAAAAAATTAAAATTTTCTATCTTTATTTTTGAAGCCTGAAATGTGGCAAAAGGTTGAAAAGTTCAAGGGGGCCAAATACTTTCGCAAGGCACTGTAGATAAATCTATTTCTACGTGTTCATTTGACATAGGTGACTCTCGGGCTATATGATCCAACTGGTGACGCTAACCAGCAACAATGGGGTATAGTTTTAATACAACCATTCAGCTGGTTACCCGCAGTACTTAGACAAGTACGTATATTCCTCCCATGCCATTTTTGCCAGCATTGCCACATGACTGTATGTTATTTTTCTTCAGTTTTGTTAGCACACCTTGAATATCCAGCAACACCGCATTTTAATAATCTCGGTGGCACGCTGCCACAAGCTGTGAAATCAATGTTAAAACCCTTCCATCAGGAAGCGGCCTCTAATTGCAAGCTAAAGAAAGCAATGTGTGCTGGGTGTTCCATAATCAATTCCGTTTAATGGTGCTATGGACTATTTTCGTTCTCTATCTGAAGGCCTATTAAAAAATATTTGAATTGCTCTTGATTGCGGCATTTTACACGCTGCATGATTGACTTCAGCCTAAGTGCGAGGAGTCGCGGGAGGCTGTTTTTTTTGCATTTGAAATATTGCAAAGGGCATTAAAAATCTAAAACTGCATTAATTCAAAATCAATATATAGAATAATTTCTACAGGGCATGTGGCTGAGAATGCAGAAAGGGCAAAATTTGCTTTGAACGAGAAGTTCTAAATAACGAGCCATTTTACAAGGGGCGTTAAAGGGGCACTACCATCAAAATCTGTATTTTCCCATAATGACAAGCAATGTGTGACTATTACATGTGAAAATTGGGTGTTTTTATATATATAATTTTTTTAAAGTTCCCTTATGTACATTACTTCCTGGTTTATGTCTACTCCTCTGTGAGCTCTGATAGTACGGCAGTGAGAATTGCTTGACAGTTTTTTCCAGGTCCACTAAGAATCTAAAACAGGTGTTATCAGCACAACCTGGTAAGGGTATGTTCACACGGCGTAATTACGGCACCTACAGTACGCGCTGCAATACGCCGGGTGTTTTGGGAGTCGCACCAGCCCTCCTTCCCCATTGGCATGCATTACTTGTGGCGTGTAAGCGCCGTGAATAATTGACATGCCACTTATCTCCCCGCGTGTACAATACAATTGTATTGAATGCGCGAGTGAACTAGGCGCAATCCATAGTTCTCTATGAGAGCTATGGATTTCCCCAATTGTGGGGGCACATACGCAATTACGCCTCCAATTACGCCGTGTGAAAATACCGTAAGTGTGAAGAAACCCTCCTACCCCGGGTCAGGAACAGATTTACTTATTCTTCATGTACTGCTCTTGTCATTGCTCTGTTGCTCTATTCTATCTTTATCTTGGTCTGTTCAGAGAACAATGTAGTAATCATCATGTCATCACCTATTATCCGTAATTAGTCTACACGCAGATAACAATTTTTTGCAGTAGCTGTAGTAAATTAAGGTTAGCCTGCCCTGCCATTCAGGAGATTTACCTCTTCACTACCACAAGAGAAGATTTTAGATGTCATTTTTAATTGCATAGGACTGCCAGAAAAAAAAATGCTGCCAAAAATTCTAAAAAAAAATAAAAAAATTTCCAAGAATATTGATTTTAACAAAAATACTCCTTTCTGATGGATGTGTTCCTTCAACAATTAGCATCATGGCATGAGCTATTGTATCAGAACAAGCTGATGGTATGGTGCAGGATACATCTCACTCGTTGCTAGGACTGGCTGTAGAATGTAGTCAGTGTGATAAATAGTAGGCAATAGCAGTAACCTAGCAAGTTTATGGTGTACAGTATAAATGGAATGGGCACAATGGAGATTTAGATCATGTGACATAAAGGTCAAGTCTAAGCAAGGATAGCTGAAGTACTGTGGTCCAAACCCATTATAAGATGAGCCACATAAAAACTGTTTGGCTTTTCATCTTCTAACATACATTGTATAATCCTATGACTAAACTGTAATATAAAGTCATTTGCTCCTGGTGCTGAGGATAATGTAACCAGAGAGATAAACTGAATCTCCCTGGGCCCAGTGCTAAATCTGTAAGGCTGTGTTCACACGGAAAAATACACCATGTAATACACAGTAGAAAATCTGAATGATACCCTACATTTTTCTTGATTTAGATCTTTAGCTGTGTTTTAGGACATGGATCAAAATCTAATCCTCGGCTTCTGATGTGACCCCGAATACGCACAGAAAACACGTAAATTACGTGTCAGGTCACTTTTTATATTTTAATGCAGCAAAAATGTAAACTACAGCTTGTATTCCTATTGAAAAAGAGGATGCGCAATACACTTATTATTCACACACATTCTGTAGCGTATATCAAAGAAAAATGACACTAGGTGCACATTGCCTAAAGGTCCATTTAAAGGTTTAATAATTGCCCATTTACAGTGTCAATCGACTTCTGGCAAAAAAAAAAAAAAAAACTGTTCACAACCAGCCATTGTTTTAGCGGCCATTCATATTCATTATTGTTGGCAGCACATCTCCTATGAAAATGTGCTGCATATAAGATGCAATCAGCTGATGAACAAGCGTTTACACAGTCAATTATCTTACAGACGTTCATTTAGCCAATTGACCCATGTAAAAGTCCCTTCGACTGTAAAGGTATGTTGGCACAGTGTTTTTGGATCCGATTTTGGATCCGAAAATCACATCCAAAAAAGCAATGGCGATCGGATCCAAAAAGGATCCAACACGTATTCAACACACAGCTGCGTGTAAGGATACGTGTTGGATGCAGCAGGATCGCACCCTATAGATTATTATAGGGCTCCTGCTGCATCTTTTGGATCAAGAACCGACATGTCAATTCTTATAACGGAGCCGAAAGACGCAATGAGACGCGCATCGGTGATCACTCGTCTGAACGTCGATGCATGTTTCAGAATGAAAGCAATGTAAACTCACATTGCAGGTTATTAGATGTGTGTTTGGGTCCGTTTAGGGCTTGATAGATGGAGCCAAACACGCATCTAATAACGTATGTTCACATGGACTCAACACGACGTGTGAAGATACCCTAAGCGTGCTTTCACACAGTGCTTTTTTGGTGCACCAAAAAACGCACCGTGTGAAAGCACCCTAATAGATCGCTTAGGGGCCGTTTACACGGCAGTGGACAAATACCGGCCGGTTTGCCGGCCGTTATTTGTCCGGTTTTTCGGCCGACCCCACGGCCGCTGGGGAGACGGCTTTTATCCGCAATGAGGGGGAGAACAGCCTCCCCCGCCCATTGTAGATGCACATGTTCCGTCCGGAAAACCGGACGGAAGATTGTGCATGTTCAATGTTTTGTCGCTGGTCCGCCGGCGACAAAAACCGCCGGGCAGAAAACCCGTTGCAAATGGGGACTGCTGCACAGGTTTTCCATAGAGCACAATTGTGCTCATTTTCGGCCGGTTTTTCAGGCGGTCTGAAAAACCGCAAACCGGCCGAAAAACCGGCCGAAAACCCGTGCAGTGGGGACATGACCTTATAGTACTGATCTTCTCGTATGAACCTTTTAGATCCCCTAATTCACTAAGCTGAGGTGCGACCATAGCTTCTGTATCCCCTATACTTACATCCCTGTATTAAAGCTAGAAATCCCTTTCACTTTGTTCATAATCAGTCATTACATTGAAAAAAAATAAACCCCACTCTTCAGAGTAATTTGTGCAGTGGTCCTCAACATACTATAGTAATTGGTTCTGAAATGACCATTGTATGTTGAAATCATCACTGTATGGAAAATGGGCAGTTGGTTCCGAAGCCCCAAAATGTCACCCAATTTAACGTAAAATGACCTATAAGGAATAATGTAGCAGATAATCCAGATAAAATAATCTAAAATACATGTGGGATTTTGGTGCCTAGTAAATTAACCATTAGCTGATATGACAAAGCATCAAGTCTGAAGACGCATCAAATTTATAGAACAACATGAGCCTTGTCTAAGGGTATGTTCACACGATGTTTCGTGGCGCGAATAAGTGACGTCACTTATCTCCCCGCACGTACAATACGATCGTGTTGTACGAGCGGGGAGAGGAGGCGTAATCCAGAGTTCTGTATGAGAACTATGGATTACCGTAATTTTGGCGCACATCTCGCCCGTTTTAGAGCGCAAATACCTGCCGAAATGCACGCCGAAATTACCCTGTGTGAAGATAACCTAAGTGGCATTTTTACTTACCTTGGCATGTAAAATTCCAGTCTGAGTTATAAGAGGTGCTGAAGTAACATGTGACAAATTTATTAAGAGGTTTAAAAAAAAAAAAAATTAGTCCCACCTGTGGCTGTCCGTGTGCCATGAACAGTTTCTGGCATAAATTACAGTAAATTTGTCAGGCTATGGAAGGCCCGATACTGCAAAAAGGTCCCACCTTTGCCAGGCCATAGGAGGCTCTGCCTCATAATCAAGCCCACCTCTTATACCTTCACTAAAAAAGCTGCAAGCAGGAGTTAGGGTGCTTTTACATACACTCACCGGCCACTTTATTAGGTACACCTGTCCAACTGCTCGTTAACATTAATTTCTAATCAGCCATCACATGCGCAACTCAGTGCATTTAGGCATGTAGACATGGTCAAGACAATCTCCTGCAGTTCAAACCGAGCATCAGTTGGGGAAGAAAGGTGATTTGAGTGCCTTTGAACGTGGCATGGTTGTTAGTGCCAGAAGGGCTGGTCTGAGTATTTCAGAAACTGCTGAATCTCCTGGGATTTTCACGCACAACCATCTCTAGGGTTTACAGAGAATGGCTCCGAAAAAGAAAAACATCCATGTGAGCGGCAGTCCTGTGGGCGGAAATGCCTTGTTGATGCCAAGGTCAAAGAGAATGGGCAGACTGGTTCGAGCTGATAGAAAGGCAACAGTGACTCAAATAGCCACCCGTTACAACCAAGGTAGGCGAAGAGCATCTCTGAACACACAGACGGCGAACTTTGAGGCAGATGGGCTACAGCAGCAGAAGACCACACCCGGGGTGCCACTCCTTTCAGCTAAGAACAGAACTGAGGCTCCAATTGCCCAAGCTCATCGAAATTGGACAGTAGAAGATTGGAAAAAACGTTGCCTGGTCTGATGATCTCGATTTCTGCTGCGACATTCGGATGGTAGGGTCAGAATTTGGCGTCAACAACATGAAAGCATGGATCCATCCTGCCTTGTATCAACGGTTCAGGCTGGTGGTGGTGGTGTCATGGTGTGGGGAATATTTTCTTGGCACTCTTTGGGCCCCTTGGTACCAATTGAGCATCGTTGCAACATCTTGTGGAATCTATGCCACGAAGAATTGAGGCAGTTCTGAAGGCAAAAGGGGGTCCAACCCGTTACTAGCATGGTGTACCTAATAAAGTGGCCGGTGAGTGTAGAGTGTTTTTGATGTGTGTTTTTTTTTTTTTTTTTCAGAAATACACAGCAATTAATTCTGTGATCCGAAAAATGTATTCAATGCATCCAACAAGCACCCAAAGTGTGGTGTGTGTTTGCATGCGTTTTGGCTGCAGCAGGATCACACCCTATAGTTTTAAATAGGGCGTCTGCTGCGTCAAACGGATCTAGAATTGACATGTCGCTTCTTTGAATGGATCTGAAAGCCACATGTAAAACCAGCATTGTCAATCACTTGTCTGAACGCCGATGTGCGTTTTACATTGAAAGTAATGTATATCACACTGCACATTGTTAGATGGGTGTTTGGGTCTGAAACACGGATCCAAACATGTATCTAAAAGACGTCATGTGAACATATCCTAACAAGCTCAGCTAGGAATGGCAGAGCTGAAATGTCAGTTACTGCTGTAGAACCACCTACAACTTGACCAGCACATGGAAGCCTGAAGCTGCCTAGGAAGAGCAGGCTCTGTAAAAAAGCATGATGAGAACACCTCTTCCAGTTTTTAGGGTACATTCTGCAGACAAAGTGTTAGCAGCTTCCCAATAGCATTCCAAATTTGAGAATCAACAAGGAATGGAAACATGGTCTCCAAAGAGGTCATCTAGGGCACATTGAAGAAAATTGGTGCAATTTTAATGATCTGTAGATTTGCCCTATGTTCAGTGTTCGATCAACATACAACATTAACTGGTTCCAGGACGACCATTGTATGTTGAAACTCTATGGAAACTATGTTGACTATGGAAAATTGATAATTGGTTCGAGGCCCAAAGATGTCACCAACATAATGCAAAATGAAGATTTAAGTAAGTTACACAGACAACTAATACAGATAAAGCAAGTCTTTACATTCAACAGAAAGAGCTGCAGGAAGCTGGAAATAACTATCTTTGACGAGGACTGGAGCTTCTATAAGTCATATACACAATGTACTAGAAAAAAGAAAATGGGGCCCTCACCTGATGCCCAAAGGAGCTGCTCATCATGGCACATGTCAAGACCAGTACAGCACATGTGTTACCACACTGTACTGTAGAGAGGCACTACTAGATCACAAATCACCAACTGCAGTTCATTAATACAGAGGTTTTACAGGTAAAATATTTAAGACAAATATAATTGGCAGGATCAGTGTCTGGACATTGTATTTTGAAACCACACTCACCATGCAATGTCCCAGGACAAATGCATGTTTAAAGGGGTTGTCTCACTACAAGGATTGCTTTTTATTTGAAGATCTTGCACAAACAAGTCACTTTGTAATATATGTCAATTAACAGTGTCCTACCTATTCTGAGATATCCCCTCTTGCATGGGCTGCATCAGCTCCTCAGGTCGCTATAGCTACAGACCTGTTTGATCTCTCCTGATAGGCTGCCAGCACTGGTTGCTATAGCTACAGACCTGGCGTCTACTGCAGCCTAAAGGAAGCCAGTAAACACCCCCCTGAATTCAAAATGAAACCAAGAAAACAGGACAAATCAATGTAGTGAGACAACACCTTTAAAATATTGTATCCTAAAGCCATTGCAGTGGGGGAGCTACTGTATATCAGGGAGAATGAGCACAGCTAGCTAGTTTTCATGAATTTTCCCCAATCCTCCTTTGATGATCAATCTTCTTATTTAGAAGAAAAATGTGTTTTCTTCTCCCATTCTACCTGCTAGATTGCATTATTTCCCCATCCAACAGATACCAGGCATTCAACTTAATGAGACCATTTTGTTTTATGTTAAATATTTCAAGAATGCATTAGCTCACCGCCCTGTGGCTATGTAACACAGACATTCCTTACTGTGGCATCTGTGATCTCAAAATGACAGGACGACAGGTGAGAGGCAGCTATACTAACAGTCAGGAGAATGAACAGTACCAGTCCTGTGCCCCTTATATGGGTTTTGGTTTTAGCAATAAAAGTTGTGCAACCTTCTGATATAAGGGCACATTCACACAGTGCAATTTCTCTGTTGCAGTACTGCACAGCTGTCAACCTGCCTTGATAGAATGAGCTTGCCAGTTTCACAGCTGTGCAGTACTGCAACAGAGAAACGGCACTGTGTGAAAGCGCCCTAGGTATACATCACGTTTCTGGATTCCGTTTAACGTACAGGCAGGCCATAAATATTAAACAGAGTCTTCCGACAGATGCCGAGACACAAACCATAAATTCCTATTTAAAAAAAAAAAAAAAACTTATACATTTGATGTATACATTTTTCATCATATAGAGTAACATAGGCTCCTGTGCTACTCTACATTTTTTGGGGAAGCATACAGATGTATACCGGCCAAACGGAGAACGAAGAGCACACTTTTGGCCTCTGTCGGGCCACTTAGTCCTATGGATAGATTTAGACTTTATGCCAGGAGCTTTTCCATCGCACACACTAAGGTTATGTTGACATGACGTGTTGACTCCGTGTTCACATACGGTTATAGATGCTTGTTTCGATCTGTGTTTCGGACCTTAATCGGACCCCAACACACATCTAACAATGCTCCGTGTGATTTACATTGCTTTCAATGTTAAACACGCATCAGCGTTCAGACAAGTGATCACCAATGCGTGTTTACTTGCATCCTTCTGATGTCAATTCTTAATCCTTTTGACGCAGCAAACGCCCTATTTAAAACTATAGTGTACGATCCTGCTGCAGCCAAAACGCATCCAAACCCACACCGGTGTGTTGGATGCGTTTTGGATCCGATTGACGCAGCGCTTTTGGATGCAATTTTTGGATCCAAAACGGATCGTAAAACGGATCCAAATTGCCGTGTGAACAAATGCTGTGTGTACCAAACCCAAAACCTGGTTCACATCTACTTTTGGCTTCCATTGTTTTATTCAATTTTGCAAACAGAAAAACCTGAAACACCACAGATTTCACTCGGATTTTTAAGCTTTCATTTCACTTCAGTTTGGCTTCGTTCTGTCAGATTGAATTTTTTTTTTTAAATGGAAAAAATAGAATAGCGTGCTGTGCTATTGTTTCCGTGAGAACAAAATGGAAAAGAGGAAAGAGTTAGGCAGTGTTCACACGGCTTATTCAAGACGTAATTGCGGGGCGGATTTCGCCCGCAGTTACGGCTTGAATAAGAGGCGGGGGCGCTGCCCGCCGGCCCCATAGACAATGCATTATTTACGGCGCGTATCCCACCGGGACAATGTGCATGTCACTTCTCTCTCTCCCCCCCCCCCCCCCGCGGCGGATTCGCCGAGCGGGGAGGAGCGACGGAATCCACAGTTCTCTATGAGAACTGTGGATTACCGTAATGACTGGGACGGATTCCAGCCGTACTGCAGTGCAAATACGGCGCGCAGTACGGCTCCAATCCGCGCCCAAATAAGCCGTGTGAACGAGGCCTTAGACAGTATTGATAAATCTGCCCCATTGTATACAACATGTGCCAAACAAGTGACTTCTTCAGCGCTTTTTGAGTACTTCGTTAACCCCTCACTAACAATGGGCATATGGGTACTTCCTATTATCCGTTAAGAGCTGTGGAGCAGGATAGGGGCATGTTCACACTACGTCTGTTAAATACTTATTTGGTTAGGTTTTACATTCCAAGAAACGGACCCCCAATAAGTATTTAACAACGTTTAAGTGGGATTAGATTGAGTTCAATGTAAAATATGTATCGTTGTTCAGATACGTGTTTTACATACTTTTTGCATTGTGTTAAACTGATGTAAAGAAATGACAAGTCATTCTTTATCCGTTTAACACATTGAAAAGGCAATAGAAATTATAGGGATAGGTTTCTGCAGTCCTGAAAACGTATCCAAATACTTACCAAACTTTGTGGTACGTTTTTGGATGCGTTTGATACAAACGTTTTACGTATTGCAAAAACGTGTCCAAGACGCCATCTGTACATACCCTAACTTGCTAAGGCAGCGAGTGCCGGATGATTGTTACAGCTGATACCGGACACTAATGGAAGAAATCACAGCCAACTAAGGGTGCTTTCACACAGTGCGTTTTTTGAATGTGTTTTTTGTGCAGAAATGTAAAGCAATTAATGCTGTACATTTCTGCACAAAAATTGCATCCAAAAATGCATAAAAAACGCACCAAAACTTATCTAAAACGCACATGCATGTGAACGCATCCTTAGGGTTTGTTCACACAAGCGCTTTTTAGATCTGTCTCTGGGACCGACAGAAGGGACCCACAGACAAATCTAGCAGTTAGCAGTGAGATTATCACTGCGGGCTATGAGGAACACGCAGCGGCGTTCACATGAGAGATCGCCGCTGCGTGTTTCCCAGCTCCGTCTTTGAAAGAATTGCATGTCAACTCTTTCACAGACGCAGCCGGTAGGCAGGAGGGGAACACGCAGCGGCGATCTCTCATGTGATTGCCGCTGCGTGTTCCTCATAGCCCGCAGTGATAATCTCACTGCTAATTGTTAGATCCGTCTCTGGGTCCGTCCCGTAGGTCCCAGAGACGGATCTAAAAAGCGCTTGTAACAAGGACTTAAAACGTCGTGTGAGCAAGCCCTAAGGGTGCTTTCACACAGTGCATTTCTGTAAAAAGAAAATACACTGTATGAAAGCACGCTAACCACTTAGATGCTACAGCCACAAGATCGCAGTGTGCTGATTAGTTACCATGACAGCTGAAAGCCTAATCAAGCCTTCCATAGCCATGTTAACGATTCTATTACTTCCTTCCTTACATAATGCAGAAGGGTATGCAAGCGATCGAGCCACTTAGTGGTTAAGTACCCCAGGGGATTAAAGAGGTTTTATCATTTCATTAAATGGTCTTCAGAATAAGTGAAAACAAGCAACTTTGCAATTGGATGTCATTAGCAAAGCTGTCTTGTATTCACAGTATTCCTTATCTTGTGTTTTTGTTTACACTGATATCCAGTCCTGGTTGAATCCCTCTGAATCCCTCCTCCTTGCATTTCACTAGCTGAGAGCTCATTTACATTCTGCACAGCCCCCAAGCTGTGTCTGTCACTCAGAGTAAGGGACCGTCACATTTTCACTTTATACAGGCAGAAGAAACAGAATTACACTGAAGGGCTTACACATCCAGGAAATGGCACAATTTGTGTCGATCCCTGCCTGACTCGGAGTTAGGGGCCGTAGCATTTTCTCTCTCCACATCCAGCAGAAATAGACTGCAACAGATTCTACAATGAGAAAACATAACAGTTTTGTCCCGGTGCTTAACTCTCCTGCATAGAAGAGAGATCTGTGCTGTTCACAGAGCATCTCCAGCTGTGAGAGGAGAAGAGTTCAGTTGCTCAGTCTAGATTGAATGCAGCCTGTGGTATGTATACAGCTCTTACAAAATAAGACTGCATAGGGAAAGACACAGTGACATGTGGACTCAGAGAGGGGGGGGGGGGTCTCAGGAGCCAGCATGCACAGTGAAGGGGGGGATGATGTCACCCAGCTGGGAGGGGAAGAAACGCTCCTGCATTTCCAGAATTGAGAAGCTGAGAGCAGTGTGAATCAGCCGAACTAAGGAAGCGATACACCCCCTTTAAATGTGCAAGTGAAAGAAAAAGTTTAAAAAGTACAGGACAATAACAAAAAAAATTAAAACACTCAAAATTACCCCCCTTTTGCTATTTTACAAATACATTTTTTTTTGCACATAATTGGTATCGTCGAGTCCAATCTACTAAAATATAACATCATCTAACTCAAACGCTGCTGAAATAAATTTCAAATGTCAAAATTGGGGGGAGAAAGGGTTTGTAATTTCACGTCCCAAAATACTGGACTGAAAAGTGATCCAAAGGTCGCAAGTGAACCAAAATGGTATCAATACAAACTACAATTTAGTCTGCAAAAAATTGACCCTCACTCAGGTCTGTAGGTGGAAAAAAGTATGCTTTTTTCACATTTCACTCCACTTAGAATTTTTTTCTCAGCTTTCCAAGTACAGTCAATGGCAACATTAAAAAGTACATCTTGTCCTGCAGAATAAATTAAAGCCCTCATATGTCTATGTAGATGGGAAAATAAAATAGTCATGGCTCTTAGAAGGCAAGGAGGAAAAAAAATGAAGAGCCAAAAATGTATGACCGGCTGATCTTTTGAAAGGGTTAAAATGCCTTCACCATGTGACATGGAAATACCCCTATAAAGTAGCAGAAATTTACTTCCTGGAACAATAAGGGCTTGTCCCCACAGTAAGGCTGTGTTCACACGGCTTATTCCCGACGGATTTGTGAGCCGTATTGAGCTCACAAATCCGCCGTGAATAAGGGGCGGGATGGGGGGCGGGGCCGGAGCGCGGCGGGGGCGCCCCTCCCGGCCCCATAGACAATGTATTGTTTACGGCGCATCCGCGCCGTAAATAATGTGCATGTCACTTTTTCCCCCCCGCGGCGGATTCGCCGAGCGGGGAGGAGCGACGGAATCCACTGTTCTCTATGAGAGCAGTGGATTACTGTAATGACTCCAACGGATTGGCGCCGTACTGCAGCGCAAATCCGGCGCGCAGTACGGCGCCAATCCGCGGCAAAATAAGCCGTGTGACAAGGCCTAAGGGTCTTTGGTTGGTTTTTCAGACTATTTATGGTTTTAGAAACCGTCTGTAACAGTCATGCAATGCTCCCCATAGACTTTAATAGAAAATCCTTGCAAAAGTCCCCACTGAACGGATTTTCCGCTGGACGGTTTTTGACACCACCGATGTAATGGAAAACTTAGAACATTTTCATTCTTCCACCCGGTTTCATAACATGAACATGTGGGTGTGAAGGTGGACGGCTTGAATCCGCAAACAGAACCGTCCCCCTACGACTAAATACTGGTCGGGAAATCCAACCAGTATTTGGTCTTTGCAGTGTAAATGTACCCTAACCATTTAATACATCTTTGTACAGAAAAGGGCAATCAAACAGTGACCTAAAATTACTACGGCTATGTTCACATGATGTACTGCGCTGCGTACGGTACCCGCCGCAGTACATCGTGTCTTTCGGGAGCTCGCGTTAATCAGCGTGTACTCAAGCGGCGCGGAGATGCATTACTCGTGACACGTATTCGCCGCAAGTAATTGACATGTGACTTATCTCCCCGCGTGTACAATACGATTGTATTGTACGAGCAGGAAGAGGAGGCGTAATCCATCGTTCTCTATGAGAACGATGGATTACAGTAATTTCAGTGCGCATTTCGCTTGTATTAGGGCATGTCCCCACGGCACGGGTTTTCGGACGGTTTTTCAGGCGGTTTGCGGTTTTTCAGACCGCCTGAAAAAACGTCCGAAAATGAGCACAATTGTGCTCTATGGAAAACCCGTGCACAGGTTTTCCGTCCGGCGGTTTTTCTGCCCGCGGTCCGCTCAAATTCCATTGTGCATGTTCATTCTTCCGTCTGGTTTTCGGACGGAATATTAACACCTCAACGGGATGGGGACGGGGGGAGGGCTGTTCTCCGCTTATCACGGAGAAAATCCATATCCCCCGCAGCCGGGGGGGGAGGGCCGTAAATCCGGACAATTACCGGTCAGGTAAACCGACCGGTATTTGTCCGCTGCCGTGGGGACGCAGCCTTAGAGTGCAAATACGTGGCGAAATGCACACAGAAATTACCGTGTGAACATACCCTAAAACATACGGCCAAAAGTAAAATGTACAGTATCTTTCTCCTACAGTTTTTTTGCTAGTCACCGATTCTACATTTCCTTCATAGACATCTATAACAATGACCAACATCATTAAAAATCACAGGAAATACAGATGGAGTGGGAAGTGACCAGGCGAAAGGAAACCTCAAACCAGGAACTAGAAGATAACAGATTTTCCATTGTATTATTAGGAACAGTCGAGTATGTTATGCCAGGATCTAAGACAGTATATGGCCGTGTTCACACGGCTTATTCCCGACGGATTTGTGAGCCGTATTGAGCGCACAAATCCGCCGTGAATAAGGGGCGGGACGGGGCGGGGCCGGAGCACGGCGGGGGCGCCGCTCCCGCCCCATAGACAATGCATTGTTTACGACGCGTCCGCGCCGTAAATAATGTGCATGTCACTTTCTCCCCCCCGCGGCGGATTCGCCGAGCGGGGAGGAGCGACGGATTCCACTGTTCTCTATGAGAGCAGTGGATTACCGTAATTGCTGCCGCGGATTGGTGCCGTACTGAAGCGCAAATCCGGCGCGCAGTACGGCGCCAATCCGCGGCAGAATAAGCCGTGTGAACGGGGCCTAAGTGTCATCAGTTAGTCACGCATACATGGGTACTGCCATCTCGTAAAGGAATGGCACATTGCTAGGCTATACCATCACTGTTACCTGACCTCTGAGAACCCCCGCTCCCCCCACTAATGTTAAAAAGAAGAGGTCAGACCGCCACCGATCATAAAGCGATGGCATGTCCTCGTAACATGATATCTTATTAGGAGAAAGGAACAGCCCTTTAAAATTTGGCTACTGTTACTGATCTGACAACCAAAGATAGGTCCAGATGTGGTATATTTGTAGAGCAGAATCTTTACTCTCAAGCAATTTACAGTACAAGATAGCACAAATTTTTATGCAGATTAGGATTTGCAGGGTGGATTTTCACATCTACAACAAGCCCATTAATTTCCTTATTTTGTGAAATTACTTTTGATTTAAAGGAGTTGTCTCACTACAAGGATTGCTTTTTATGTTAAAGGAGTTGTCTCCCTACAGGGTTTCAAAGGATGCATGAATGAAATACTCTGTCACTTCCTGGTTCAGACTGACTAATTTGCATAAGCTCCCTGCTTGTACAGCTGGTGCCTGTTCAGTTGCTAATTAGATCAGATTAGTTTCTCAAACTGCTCACAGGACTTCTCAGGCCTCGTTCACACGGCTTATTTGCCGACAGATTGGCGCCGTATTCCGCGCCGGAGTTGCGCTTCAATACGGCGCCAATCCGTCGGAGTCATTACGGTAATCCACTGCTCTCATCGAGAACAGTGATTCCGTCGCGTATCCTCCCGCTCGGCAAATCCGCCGCGGGGGGAGAAAGTGACATGCACATTATTTTACGGCGCGTACGCGCCGTAAACAATGCATTGTCTATGGGGCCGGGAGCGCGCCCCCGCCGCGCTCCGGCCCCGCCCCCGTCCCGCCCCTTATTCACGGAGGATTTGTGAGCTCAAAACGGCTCACAAATCCGTCGGGAATAAGCCGTGTGAACATGGCCTTATTTGATCCTTCAAACAAAAGCCCTAATTACAGTTCTGTTTACTTGAGATAAATCAATCTTTTTCCTGCCTGGCATCATGGACACTGTGGACACTGCCCCAACCTGTGTGATGATGTCACTCACTGTTATCTCATTGAACAAACAGTAGGGGGAGATTTGTTTACAGGTCAGTTACTGAGGGAACTGAAATAGCCAGGGAGGTCATAAATTCACTTGTATCTCTTTAGGGAAAACAGAGGAACAAAGCAATATATTTGGAAAATGTCTTTATTTTGGGTTCCCTACAATTTGAAAGCTATTCTTTGTAGCGAGACAACCCCTTTAAAGATCTTGCAAAAACAAGTCACTTTGCAATATATGTCCATTAACAGTGTCCTACCTATTCCTAGATATCCCCTCTTGTATGGGCTGCATCAGCTCCTCAGGTCACTATAGCTACAGACCTGTTTGATCTCTCCTGATAGGCTGCCAGCACTGGTCGTTATAGCTACAGACCTGGCTTCTACTTTAGCCTAGTAAAAGCCAGTAAACACGCACCTGAATTCAAAATGAAACCAAGAAAACGGGACTAAGGTAAGATGACTCAATGTAGTGAGACAACCCCTTTAATAAGGATCTGTTAAATGGGTTTCCTTGAGGATCTGCTGCATCCTGTGTGGACTTGCTCTTTTACTCAATGCTCTATTGTTAACGAGGCTTTTCCTGACATAATGGAAACCATCAGTATTTACTAAAACTGACATTACTGAGACATCTTTTCTTTGATCTTTATGTTGTGTGGTTCCGCTATTGTCCCTCTTAAAAAATTAATTATCAACTTGGTGTTACCAATCGGGGCGTGTCCCTGCACAGTCTGACACAGGCATCCTCAAACTGCGGCTCTCCAGCTGTTGGGCAACTACAACTCCCATCATGCATTTATATAATCCATAACAGTGGGAATGATGGGAGTTGTAGTTTCCCAACAGCTGGAGGGCTGCCGTTTGAGGATGTCTCTGACATGTCCATTTAGTGCTAAAGAAGTCACTATGTTCAGGGACACATCCCTTGAAAACTGGAATGGTAACACCCAGCTGACAGATTCAGCAATACATTTCTAGAAGGAATGAGAGAGGAACAGCCCAGCACAGAGATATAAGAGAAGATGATTCATGATTGTTATTTAACTGGGAACACAAGAATTTACTAAAACAGACAAGGAGATGTCATGGGTTCTCTTTAACCCCTTAACAACCACCCACAGCTTTTGACTGATCGATGCAGGTCGTCTGTCTGCAGTGACGCCAAAAGATGCCGCTGCAAACACAGGGATTTTGCGGCTTCCAGAGCTGTAACTGTGTTAGGAACAGAGCTATGCTTAACAGCAATATTCCTAGAGCAGTATCTGTTAACGCTAGGGACTGGAGGAAGCCTCCGATCCCCAGCATTTAACCCTATGATTACTCTGGTCCATGACCATGTCAAAATCAAAGGGAATTCCGTCGTTCCATTGGGTCACCGGAACTCCCAGTGACCAGATGGAGCCAAGGGAATTTCTGTACAGTCAGCCCTAGGTACCTAAAGTAGCCTCAGGGGTGTCTGTGTAGCAAGTCTGTGGTCAGGACACACTGTGTGCTGCCCTGATGGCAGTCTGTGTTATACTGACACAGACTGCAATGTATTCGCATACAGGAGTATGCGAAAACATTAAGAAGTTTAAAAAAAAGGTGTTAAATAGTTACACCTTAAGGGGTTTAAAATAAAAGTAAAAGTAAAAAAATAAATAAAGTAAAAATAAATAATAAAAAATTGATTGTGCATACATTACACACAAAAAACCCTACATATATTCGGTATCCACATAACCATAATAATCTGTAGAATTAAAGGGATTTTGCCAAGAAGTGAGTTCCTCACCTAACAGGCTGATACTCCCTTCTTGAGGCTTGAATAAAGGGGCGTTGTGTTTCTGTGTTTAAAAAAACAAGTACGTCCTCTGTGATGTCATCGCACCAGCTCCCATGCACGTTCCTGATACTCAGTCTCTGTAGTTGAGCAAACATGTTTGACTAATCCACAGGGGATAATTGTATTGTGCACAAGCTATATGCATTTTATTTCTCCCTCTTATCTGCTCAGGAGAGAAGATAAGCTCTGAGCAGGCAGCATTCTTTCATTTGTTTACAAACTGCTGCAGGGGTTGGGGGGGGGGCTGAGCAGGGAGCAACTGCATGTTTACTCAAATAATTACATTACAGCCAGTGGATTCTCTATACAAAAGACACCGGATCTTTTCTCCCCAGTCCCTTCAAAGCTCCTTCATGTTCCCGGCCATCAGATAAGAAGTGCAAACAACACAAACTCAGTCAGGAAACTAAGGACATGTAAGGAAAGGCTGTAGCTCTCACAGGCTTCACTTTTTTTTAATGACATATTTAGAAAAGTGATTAAATACCCATTTTGGAGGATTCCACATCAACATTAGATCGTGGAAAAAGCCCTTTAATTTAACAGGTTAGTGTGAAATGTGATGGTGTATAAAAAAAAACAAATGCATAAAAACACTAGGTTCACGCTGCAAAAAAAAAATTAAAATTCTACTGTAATTTATTTGTAAACTTAAACTATGCACCCAAAAAATACAACTTCTCCTGCATAAAACAGGTCCTCATACAACTGGGTCACTTAATGAGCAGCTAACTTTTTTGTTTTTTTTAAGGCCTTTTCAGGCCTACTGCTTAAAGGGGTTGTCTCACTACAAGGATTGCTTTTTATGTTAAAGATCTTGCAAAAACAAGTCACTTTGCAATATATGTTCATTAACAGTGTCCTACCTATTCCTAGATATCCCCTCTTGTATGGGCTGCATCAGCTCCTCACGTCGCTATAGTTACAGACCTGTTTGATCTATCCTGATAGGCTGCCAGCACTGGTTGCTATAACTACAGACCTGGCTTCTACTGCAGCCTAGTAGAAGCCAGTAAACACGCCCCGGAATTCAAAATGAAACCAAGAAAACAGGACTGAGGTAAGATGAATCGATGTAGTGAGACAACCCCTTTTAACTGGTTAATACTAAGCAGCCTTATCAACATAATATGTTCATAAGTCCTCAGCATTGGATATCTAGTGCTGTTAGTGTAGTAATTAATAAGGAGGGCTAGAATATTATTTGTAACTACAGTAAAAACATAAGAAGCACAGGAAACCCTGCAAAAGACAACAAAATACTGGCCATATTCTTAAGTCTTAAAAATCCGACTGGTATTTTGTCACTGCTGTGTGGATACACCATAAGGTGTCTTTGAATAACAAGAATGGGGAAAAATAAATAAATCAAGCATGCATTTAAAGGGGTTGTCCATTTGAAATAAAACTAAAGAACTGGCTAATGGTGCTATAGAAAATAATAAAAAAAAATATATATATATACCCCCCTTTCTCTGCTACTGCGCGGGCTTTCCCAGGTATCTTCCAGTCTCTTTTAAATGACATGTCACTACTGCAACCGCTGATATGTCACTGCTTCCATCAGTGTTCAAGGCTGTCTAGTTTCAAATAGTTCTGCAAGAATAGCGGCAAGTAACTGATGCCGTCAATCGAAGGCTGAAGCAGGGATGTCCCCGTTCAGAAGAGAATGGAAGGTAAACAGAAGACCGGGTAGAACCAGCGCTGGAACGGATAAGCAGGGGAAGAATTTTATGTGGACCGATAACCCCTTTAATATCAGGTTTTTTTAAAAGACTTAAAGGGGCTGTCTCGCTACAAAGATTACTTTTCAACATATAGGGAACACTAAATGAAGACGTTTTCCAAATATACAGATTTGTTCATTTTTTTTAGTTAAGGAACTACAAGTGATTTTATCACCTTCTGAGCTATGTCTGGTTTCCCAAGTAACCGACCTGTGTACTTCTTCTCCCCTGCTGTTTGTTCTATCTGATAGCAGGGAGTGACTTCACCACACAGGTCGAGGCTTCACAAAACTGTGGGCAGTGAGAGCTTATATGTTATCTGATCTTTCAGACAAAAGACAGTAATTACTGTTTACTTTACCTCAGAAGCTTCCCTGGTCCTGACAGCATGAGATTTATCTAATTAGCAGAAGTCTGAATACATGGAGCTCATACGCCAATTACAGACAGCTTGACCAGGAAGTGACAGGGGAAAAGCAGCATTATTCATTCATCATCCTATGAAACTTTGTGACGAGACAACCCCTTTAAAAAAAAAAAAAAATGTATAAAAAAAAATATACAGAAATCAGTAAGGCTCCATTCACAATGGCATTAGACACCTTAATCAAATGTGGAAAACTCAACATAGCCTTGACAATAGTAATTAGTGTTGCACTTTAGATTCAAGTAGGGTTGGTTTGGTCTGATCTGAAATTTGCCAATGACAAAAAAATCATGTGACTAATTACCAGCCATTTTCCAGACTGGAAAAAGGAAGTGTATGTGATTAATAAATGATGCACTTCCTTTTTCCCCTGACTGAAAAAATGGCCATTTTCTCACACTATTTTCCTGCCATTGCTAGCAAAATTCAAATTAGGCTGAACCAGCTGAATCCGAAAGGCAATACTGGTAGTAAGTATAAGGATACATCCACACAGCATATACAAAATACCAATCTGATTCCGTTTTAGAATCCAGACGGTATTTTGGCATCTCTTGGATGGTTTTGAGGGATGGTTCTGTCTGCAGTTTGCGGATTCGCCCGTCCCCCATAACAATTAAATTGGACATCTTCTAACTGATAATCGGGTGGAAGATTGTGAATGTTCAAAGTTTTTCGGAACACTGGCAGCTGAAAATCCGTTCAGTGTAGAATATTGAACAGATTTTCTATTAAAGTCTATGGGGACAGTTTCTAGTCAGTTTTCAGACTGTTTCCAAATACGCAAACCGCTTGAAAATCCAATGAGAAAACCAAGCCGTGTGGACGGACCCTAAGGTTATGTTCACATAGCGTTTTTGTGGGCCGTATTTCAGGGCATAATTGTGCTGCAATATGCCTAAAGTATGGACCGCAAATATGGTAATTCATAGCTCTCATTGAAAGCTAGGATAACATGCCGTTTCCCCCGATGTGTATTGCTCGCCAAGAGAAAGAACCGATAGTACGGAGCTCTAAAGGCCGCAAAGACGCCATGTGGATTCACCCTAAGTCAATGGGGCCACACGCTAGTGTGAATAAAGACGAAGAAGTAATAAGGAGATTACTAGATTTACTTATCTTATTATTTATTTTAAAGCGCCATTGATTGCAGGGAGCTGTACATTCAGGGGGGGTTACATACCTAACATATGTCAAACGAGTACAATGATAATGATGAATGACTTACACACAACAGAGCGAGAGAGGACCCTGCCCGCGAGGGCTTACACTATACAAGGAGGAGGAAAGAGACAGAAGGTAAGGGGCAGAAATGTATGCGGGGTAGTACTGTGGCAGCAGGGTTATTGTAGGTTATAGGCAATCCTGAAGTAATGGGTTTTCTGGTTGCTTTTGAACCCGGTGAAGGTGGAGGAGAGTCTGATGTGTTGGGACGTGAGTTCCAGAACGTGGGGGAAGCACGGGAGAAGTCTTGGAGACGGTTGTGTGAAGAGCTGATAAGGGTAGAGCAGAGAAGAAGGTCCTGTGAGGAGCGGAGATTGCGAGAGGGGAGGTATCTGGAGATTAAGGCAGAGATATATGGAGGAGAGAGGTTATGGAGAGCCTTGTAGGTCATGGTTAGTAACTTGAAATGAATTTGCTGGGCAATGGGAAGCCGGGAGTGCTAGATGGGAGGCCACAGAGAACGGTGTTACAGTAGTCGAGGCAGGAGATGACGAGGGCGTGGACCAGCATATTGTTGAGGAATGAGCGGATGTGAGATATTTTTCAGGTGGAGGCGGCAGGCAGAGGTAAGGGCTTGGCTGTGCGGTTTGAAAGACAGTGAGGAGTTGAAGATTACCCCAAGACAGTGGACTCGCAGGATCGGTGAGAGTGTAGAGCCGTAGACAGACAAAGATCAGGTGGAGAGAAGGAGTGGGACGGTGAAAAGATGATGAATTCGGATTTCTCCACATTTAGTTTTAAAAGACAGAAGGAGAAAAAGGAGGAAATGGACGATAGACAGTCTGGGATCCGGGACAGTAGAGAGGTGACATCTGGGCCGGAGATGTAGAGTTGGGCGTCATCAGCATACAGCTGGTAATGAAAGCCATGTGAAGCTATGAGCTGACCCAGACCAAGAGTGTAGAGAGAGAAGAGTAGTGGGCCCAGGACTGACCCCTGGAGGACACCAACAGAGAGGGGTTGGGAGGAGGTGGAGCGAGAATGAGAGACGCTGAATGTATGATCAGTGAGGTATGAGGAGATCCAGGAAAGAGCCAAGTCCGTATCCGAGGAGGATAGTAATTGTACAGGAGGAATGGTCAACAGTGTCAAGGCAGAGGACAGGTCTAGAAGGAAAAGGACAGAGTAATGGCGTGAGGCTTTAGGAGTTGCTAGGTCATTGGTGACCTTGGGTAGAGTGGTGGGGTCGGAAGCCAGATTGTAGTGGGTCAAGAAGAGAGTTGGAGGACAGATGGGAGAACAGTTATGTCCTTATGGCTTTGTTACTGGTCGGGGCCACTGTGATATTTCGTCTTTTGTGGTGTACGATAAAGGCTTTTAGACTCATGTCTTTGAAAACGTCAATTTCATATGAATGTAAAACATTTAAAGTGAATATAAGGGCTACAAGGCCAAAAGCATTGTAAGCCAAGTCTATTGCAGTGCTTTACAGAATGAAGTTGCTCACATCTAGCAGTTTTGCTTAATATCGAATGTGCAGCACGACTATGTGAGGAATTAGAAAATGACTGGGATGGCAGGAAGTGTCTCCATCTACCTACCATCAGGGGCCACATCTGTTCACCGACCATGATGATTAAATTGCTGACAAAGTGCTGATGTGTGCAGGGCATGGCGCGATCACTGAAGGGTTACAATGTACTCTAAAATCTCACACTGAGAGCTAATGGAAATTTCATAGCTTGGTTACACAGTGTTCTCCCCCTCTCCCACACACAGCTGGGCCTCCTCCTACCTCCATTATAACAGCCTGAATATTTCAGGGTGATAAAAGGTTGCTTGTAGCTCTGTGTGGAAGAGGGTTTACAGTTTATACACAAAGTGCAGGTATGGTGCCAGCAACCGCCCTGATTCTATATAGACAACGCACTGCCAAATCCTACGTGTACTCATAAATCAGTACCGGAAGACGGCTCGGCTCACACCTCAATCCCAATCTTAACCCTGTATGGGATGGGTACACAAGCAATTATGACAGATGCCAGCTAGTCTGGCAGTGCATTTACTGCAATTTATAGCTGACAAACAGTCGTTATTTCTTATGGAACATGTCCCAAATACCATTGTTTCCACACCAAATACTGAGCATTTGTCAGTATTTGCGCTGCATCCATTGTAGATATAAGTCTACGTGCTTAAAGGGGTTGTCTCACTACATTGATTCATCTTACCTCAGTCCTATTGTCTTGGGTTCATTTTGAATTCAGGAGCGTGGATACTGGCTTCTACTAGGCTGCTGTAGAAGCCAGGTCTGTAGCTATAGCAACCAGTGCTGGCAGCCTATCATGAGAGATTAAACAGGTCCGGTGCTATAGTGACCTGAGGAGTGGATGCAGCCCATACAAGATGGGATATCTAGGAATAGGTTGGACACTGTTAATGAACGGTTTCTGCCGTTGTTTAGGCAGAAAAAAAATAGAACTATTTTTTACATAATTCAACAGAACATGCGACGGAGGTTTCAAACGCAACCCCCAACTCATATGTGAACCAAGTCTGGATTGTTTCCCTTGCCCAGAAAACAATTTGGCAGGCATTGCGTCAGGAAGTAATTCACTTCTATGGGAAGCTGAACCTTAGTACCAAGACCTGGGCACCAGATATCCACAGAATGTCATTGCCAAGAAAGGAAGTAGAGTTACAGGATGCACTGTCCTAGCTCATTTCCCATGGGGCCCTTAGAATATGCTTACATTTCAATGGAGCAACTACTGGTGTGTAAATCTCAACACACCTAAATGGTGCCCCTCCATAATAGGTAAGTTATGCCTTTTGAGCTACCCCTAGAGCCTCTCACCTAGCCAAATCAGTATTCTACTCTGCCCTGATGAAGGGCTACATCCTGATACCACGTTGCCTCAAATTCATCTACATAAGGCTCAACGAGTCGAATGTGAATTGAGAAATGCTACATCCAATAGGAGGCGCTACAAGAGTCCTAGCTCATTTCTCGTGAGCCCTTTGACCCCTTAACGACCACCTACCATCTTTTCACAGCAGGCGGTGAAGGTCGTTTTTCTGCAACGATGCCAAAAGACATCAAGCAGATAGAGGGGTTTTGCGGCTCCCAGCGCCACAGCGGTGTTAGGAACAGAGCTGTACTTAACAGCTCTGTTCCTAGAGCAGAAGTGCAAAGAAGCAGAAGAAACCTCTGATCTCCAGTACTTAACCCTTTCATTGACGTGGTCCGTGAATTAATCATAAAGCTGTGGAGTCAGCAAGACAAAGCCCTGACTCCGACTCCTCAATTTCCCAAACCTCCGACTCCCGACTCCTGACTTCCTCATACACGGCGCATGTTTAAGTGATAACCTTTACTGTAGTAAGGTGGTAACATCAGGCTGTTTATCACCTTATGATACAATAATCAAGCTATTTAGGTAGAACAGACACTGTCAAGCAAAAAGGTCAAAGGGTTTAGGCCCAATTCACATCACAGTTTTTCCATCTGCCAAACATACGCATTTAAATAAAATAAAAAGGTATTCAAATTCATAGCATGCCAAATCTTATAAAGAGGAAAACGTAGTTTAAAAGTGCACACTTTTGACTAAGTTTGCCTCGTTTACGTCTGTATACTTTTTGGCCTATTTCCAAAATGTACACATGACATACACAATTTTATTAGGAGGAGGTACGATGCTGCACTCCGAATGGCTGTCTGGGTGCTATGTGGAAGGATCACCAATCCGTCTGTACAGTAGAGAGTAATCCTCGGCACACGTTACGATGCTTTTGATTTTCTAGAGGAATTTCCCATAAACAGTGGTGACATTTCTCCAAAACAGTAAACGTAATAGGTAATATAGGAATATAGATGTGGCATCTAGATCCAGGGGAAACGTATGGCATAGGAATCCAATGGACTCAGTCCTATGCCTCTATGTCATACATTTCCCCTTTTTTGTACCATACCAGAGATTGATTGAAGGCGGCTCATGGTGATAGAGCCGAATACGTTCCTCTTCTAGTCTGGATGCCATGTCTATATTTCTGTAATGATTATCACAAGTTTATTAGTTTAGAGAAAAATCACCACTGTTTATGTGAAATAAAATTCTTCTGAACATTCAAAAGGATCATAAGGGCTTGTCCCCACAGCATGGGGTTTTTCAGACGGTTTTCGGATTTGAAAACCGTCTGTAAACCACATGACAACTTTTAAAATGGACCTTAATGTAAAAACCCACGCGGCGCCGGAAGTCCGGCAAACATTGAACATGTTCATTCTCCCGCCCGGTTTTCAGGGGGAATATGAACATGTTAACGCGACGGGGGAGGGCTTTTCTCTGCCAACCATGGAAAAAAGCCGCCCCCCGGTGGCTGTGTGCACAACCATAAAACAGTGCAAATACCGGTCGGCCTCGTCCGACAAAAGGAGCGGGACCTCAATAAAATGGGTATGGTTTACAAGAAATAAGCATGGCTTAGAATGCGACGCCCTGCGGCAACATTTTCATGCAATAGGTTTTTGCAATACGTAAAGCGTATTGCGTTAAACGCATTCAAAAACATACTACAAAGTGAGGTACGTATTTGGATACATTTTCTGGACTGCAAAAGTGTATCCCTATTGTTTCTATGGGCTTTTGAATGTGTTAAGTCAATTCCTTAAACGCATCTGTTTAACGCAATGCAAAAACGTATGTAATACACGTATTGTCTAAATGATGATACTTAATTTGCATTGAAATCAATGTAATCACACTGCACATTGTTAAATACATATTAGCGTCCGTTTTTCGGTTAGTAAACCGCACCCAAATACGTATTTAACAATTGTCGTGTGAATATATCCTTAGAGTAGACTGTTCTAATGTGCCAGATTTATCAACACTGTGATACATGTGGAGCATTGTAAAAATGTCTAGTCTAAGGCCATGTTCACACGGCTTATTTGGCCGCGGATTGGAGCTGTACTGCGCGCCGTATTTGCGCTGCAGTACGGCTCCAATCCGTCCCTGTCATTACGGTAATCCACAGTTCTCAGAGAACTGTGGATTCCGTCGCTCCTCCCCGCTCTGCAAATCCGCCGCGGGGGAGAAAGTGACATGCACATTATTTAAGGCGCGTACGTGCCGTAAATAATGCATTGTCTATGGGGCCGGCGAGCAGCTCCCCCGCCGCGCCCCCGCCCCTTGTTCAAGCCGTAACTGCGGGCGAAATCCGTCCCACAATTACGGCTTGAATAAGCTGTGTGAACATTGCCTAAGAGGTTAGACAGTATTGTTAAGTCTGACCATTGTTTCGCAGTCACCTCCACGTCCCTTGTCACTACAAGTCCCTTGTACAGTGGCAGCTCCTATAATTGTGGGATACTGATGTTTTGTCCTGTGTGTCAGGTCTCTATACATTGCCTGGTATAAAGATTACATTTAAGCGAATTCAAATCACTAGAGCAAGCTGTGACAATGAATCAGGAAAAAATGCTGGGAGATCTACGTTTTACAACCTGCAGAACTATGAATGCAGCTCTGGGCGATAACACAGAGTCAGTAATAAATAATGCAATGTATTTACCTAAACATTTTATATTGCTCCCTTTTTTTACATAAACTGTAAAATGCTGATTAGCCAATATATATATGCTTTAGCGAGACCTCCCTCTAAGACATCCATAGAGTATATGAGCAAGGGTTCCTTTCACGAACGTTAAAGAAAGGCAAAAAAAAAAAAATTTTTTTACAAAGTTACCGTGCATATGTTGGATGATTGGATGGCACTCTGTGTAGGAAATCTCTTGTAGAGGGTGCTTGTTGTATGGTAAATTCAATGGAAGTAGCATACCAATTTTTGTAAAATGAACAAACATAAGGTTTTATTTAGCTATCCAAGTTCCAGTGCACTTAGGGAAAAGTGACACGCGATAAGCTCGACGATTCAGTCAGCAGACCATCTTGTGGGCATGTGATATGCACAATATGCTTCTGCTGCAGTTATGTCTGCGTTTCATATTTACCCCATTGGCACCAATGTGGCATTTGTATGAGCAAAGGGGCTTTCTCACAATGCAAAATCAGTTTTTTTTTTTCCAAACACATTTTATTACCTTTTCAAGTTATAAACCTAGTTAGACATATCAGCAGTGCTGCGGTGCTAAAATGCAAAACTTTCGGCCACATATAATCGATACGCCTAATGACCCTTCACACGGGTATTTGCAGGGCGTAAATGTATTCAGCTCCCGGACAATCCGCGTGTGGACGGGGGCGACGGGTCGGGGTCGTGGACGGGGGAGTAAGCAGGGGGCCGGCACTTCGCCGGCCCATAGACAATCACTGCTATCGGTGCGTATACGCCGCTAGAAAGTGACATGTCAATTATCTCCCCGCCGGGCGGCTTCGCCGGGCGGGGAGAGGAGATGTAATCCATAGTTCTCTATGAGAACTGTGAATTACCGTAATGAATGGGCCGTTTTCGGCCCGTAATTGGCGCACTTCGGCGCGTAATTACGGACCGAAATACGGCCCATTTTAAGCCGTGTGAACATGGCCTAATCGATACGCCTAGCAGGACCCCCTTTCACCAGGGATCTGCAAGTCTGATAAATGTTATTCAGATGCTCAGCGCAGAGGACTCAAGTCGGCTTAAAGTCACTGGTTCCGTTTCGCGAAATCAGTTTCGCTGGCCGCTTACAGCTAGCAGCAATCAGGCTATGCATGTGAAGGAGGGAGGCGCTAGGAGCCGTCCACTCCATTCACTTCTATGGGTGCTTTCAAATACAGTCAAACTCATACACTTGGCTATACTCGGAACTCCCATAGAGGTGAATGGAGAGGATGGCTGCTAGCATCGCCCTCCTCCTTCACATGACTGGTCAGATTACAGCTAGCTATGAGCGGCCAGCGAAGCTTATTTTGCGTTGTGAGAAAACCCCTTCACTCATACAAATGTGACATTGGTGCCAGTGGGGTAAGTATGAAAAGCAGCCGTAGCTGCAACAAGTCAGGAGCATATTGTGCATATCACATGCCCACAAGATGCATGGGTTTTATTACACTGAATTTTAAGTCTTCTGTGGAGATATCTTTTTTGACCTTGAAGCAATCTGTCTGAGAGTTAGATCGTTCACTATACTAAGGCCTCTTCTACACGGCACTGGTCTTTGGTCGCATTTTTAAGCCGATTCAGTATTTAGAATTCGCAAAAATTTGAATGTAAATCATCCCTATAGACCTCAATAGAAAATCAGAGCTAGAAAGAACATTGTCTATAATCCACCTTATTACGGCGGATTCTAGTACAGTTTGATGTATAGTTCAATGTACTATTCAATGTACTAGGGCCGGCAAAAATCCAACCGCAAAATCAGCAGTAACACGATGGTAAAACATCATCAGATTCTATAACAGAGTCCGACAGCATTTTACCATTGCCATATAGACATAAATGGCCATTTTAACATATTAGTGATTACCTTGCATTCAAAAGGTGGCCTAATTTCCAGGCTCCTTTTTTGGTTCTTTCAGTCATAGACAATTTAAAACCTGTTCCGACAGACATTTCCCATTTGGGCCTCTTTCTCCCAAGTAATACATGCTAAGGCTAGGCTCATATGGTATAATATTCTGCGGGAACCCATGTGAAAATATGCATGTAAAGTGGTCTCTATGTTGAAACCATAACTATGGAAAATTGGTAGAAAAAAATAAAGTAACTTACATAAAGTAAGTCCATACATATAACATCAGAAAGAGCTGCTGGAAGCTGGAAATCACATTCTACTTTGAGGACAGCAGCTTCTTTGGTTCATGTCCTTTACACACAGATTTATCAATAGTGTCCAACTCTAAGACAGTTATATGCCACTATCCCTATATACACTGATAGGCCCTGTTCACAGAGCGGGTTCAGCCGCGGCCAAACCTCATCCTAACCTCACCACTAACTCGCGTCTCCCGACGCGGGTATGTGGTGCGGGCGTTAGGCAAGGTCTCGGCGCGGGTGGGGCGTGTCTTGGGGAGAGGGTTTGACCCTA
The DNA here is from genome assembly GCA_025379985.1 of Phyllomedusa bahiana. Lineage (NCBI taxonomy): Eukaryota > Metazoa > Chordata > Amphibia > Anura > Hylidae > Phyllomedusa > Phyllomedusa bahiana. The sequence continues at coordinate 59,037 of JAODAL010005493.1, forward strand.
TGCAAATTAATAGACAGGGGGCAAAAAGGGCGCGAGCCACAGGCCAGCAGCGCGATGCCCGCGTCAACACCGCGCGGCCGCCGCGCTGAGAACTCCCTGTCAAGAATTGAGACCTAGCCACAAATAGTCTGAAATTTACTCCCCCCCCCCCCAGTGCAGGAGCGCAGATTTTGTCACGTTTTGCACAAAAACCCCAGTCAGTCCTCGTTGTTTTTTTTTTTTACATAGCCCATACAATGGAAGTGTAAGTGTTGTGTATGGGAATACACCACCAAACTAAAAGCGCCTGCGTACTATCAAACCTGTTTGGCCTACTGCCAAACTGTTTAAAAAGTGGCTTACGGATAACCAAGGCAATGTTTTGGAGTGGCCATCACAAAGCTCTGATCTTAAAGACTATTGAAAATGTATGGGCAAAGTTGAAAAGGTAGGTGCAAGCAAGGTGACCTACAAACATGGCTCAGTTACACCAGTTCTGTCAGGAGGAAAGGGCCAAAATTCATACCAACTATTGTGAGAAGCTTGTGGAAGGACATCCAAAACGTTTGACCCAAGTCATACAGTTTAAGGGCAACGCTACCAAATACTCATGAAATGTATGGAAACTTTTGACTTTGCCGAAAGTAATAAAAATGCCTTAAAAAAATTCTCTTTCATTATTCTGGCATTTGGCAAATATAAATAATTGTGGTAATTCTAATTGACCTAAAACGGGTAAGGTATATTCTGATTTCATGTCAGATAGGGAGAAAACTGTGTATTATATGTATGTTTTATATATATATATATATAATATATATATATATATATATATATATATATATATATATATATAATTATATAAATCTTACTTACATACAATCACCAGCACACACATATACACACACACACACACACATACATACACATAGGCGGTCCCCTACTTACATCGTTCCGACTTACATACATCCCCCAGTTGCAAACGGAGACTTATGGGGCGTGGCTGACATTTAACACTGAGTCACGCCCCATGGTATCCAAGTGCCAGCATGCCACAGCTGCACATGAGATACAGAACATTAGGTTCTTCTAAAAAAAGGTCACAAACAGCAAAACAAATGTAAAAACTGTTCCCTGCTCTATCCAAAAGTAAAAAAAAAATATTTTTGCTGGAATTACATTTAATAAATCTACCTGTTCCAACCTACATACAAATTCAACTTAAGAACAAACCAACAGTCCCTATCCCGTTTGTAACCAAAGGACTGCCTGTGTATGTATGTGTGTGTGTATATATATATATATATATATATAATATATATATATATATATATATCATACACACATACATATATACATACACACATACCTACATACATACACATACCTACATACATACACACACATACACACACACACACACATACAACATACACACCAAACACACAACAACACACACACACATACACACATATACATACATACACACATATACATACACACACACATACATACAAGTTTTCCACCTACAAAGAATGGAGAGGTTTGTAATTTTTATCATAGGTAAACTTGAAGTGTGAAAGACATAGTCTAAAAAAAAAAATCCAGAAATTCACATTGTATGATTTTTAAATAATTAATCAGCATTTTATTGCATGTAATAAGTATTTGACCACCTACCAACCATCAAGAATTCTGACTCTCACAGACCTGTTAGGGTATGTTCACACAGCTTAATTTCAAGCGTAATTGCATGCGTATTTCTCTGCATACTGCACTTAATATGTGGCTAAATGCACGCTGCAATTACAGTAACTCAAAGGTCTCAGAGAGCTATGGATTACGCGTCATCCCCCCGTGCGTACAATACCATCATATTGTACGTGCGGGGGTGGGGGTGAGAATTGACATGTCAATTGTTAGCGGCGAATACACGCCGCTGACCATGTATGTCTATGGGGCCGGCCGGCCTCCCCCATGCTGATCAGCGCGTGATTCCAAAACACCCGGCGTAAAGCATCTTTCTTAATGCTGGCACAAGCAAATCAAGCAAGATGACCCGCATAATCATGTACAAAAAACAGAACAAAAAAAACAAAAAACAATTCCATCAGAAAATAAAAATAGAAGAAAGGTAAAAATATGCATCCATACCAAACTCTGGGTAGTGAAAACAAGATACTGCTGATACATTCCCTTTAAAGTTGCATTCCTTTAAGTTGACCTACCTATAGTTTACTTAGGCCCAGTAGACACCCGTTAACATCAGAATTAAATTTAGACATTAGCCAAAAGTACATGCAGAGCTCCTTCCACCGGCGCAGCACATTGCATAAACTACGATTATTTACCAACTGATCACAATTGTTGGTCTTTTTCATTCAGATATTCCCTAAAGCTCCATCATGATTAAGGGCAATATAGCTTTTATTGTACCTTAGGGACTAAACACTTGCCATGGAAGGACATAATACCCCTACGTGTTAGGAAGAGATAGCATCACCGTGACCTTTAGCTCTTGCATTACACAGGCAGAGACAATGATTCCACAGTTTTGACAGCGGCGCACTTCGTGCCGGTTAAACTTTCCCACAAATCAGAAACATTCCATGTTGCTAGTAAGTGCCTCCTGTACAGCTCCTGCGTGATATTAATTTTCATTGTGTTTTTATGCCTATCTTTCCAGTAATCAGACATACAGGACCAGCAGATGGCGAACGAATCACACATTATCTTTTACCCCAAAGATGTGTTACCATCTCCGCTGTATGAAAGACGGGTAGGATCGTGCGTTATCTTAAAGTGTACAGACCAAATATAATTTGACACTCGTGCAACAGCTTGTTAGAGGGTTGTGCTCACGATGTAATGATTGAGTGGGATCCTCAAAATGGGTATTTAATCACTTTTAAAATATAATTGATTACAAAGTGAAGGTTAGAGCACAGCTTCCTACATGCCCTTGTTACCTGAAAGTTGCTTAGACAGACCGAGGAGCTGACAGACAGAGGAGGGCCACCGGCACAGCTTCTGATGAAGGGGAATGAAAGGCATCCAGGGTGGGGGAGAAAGTCATGATGACCTGTTGTGACTGTAAAGAATGTATCAGCCGAAGTAAGGAAGCGATACATCCCCTTTAAGTTGACCATTCCCTCTAAGTTGACCAGACCTATTAGTTTACTTTAGGGCCCCCAGTAGACAACCACGTTAAACATCAGAAGTCTAAATTTAAACATTTAGCCCCAAAAAGTCTGCAGAGCTCCTTCCAAGCCGGCGCAGGCACCATTGCATAAACTACAGGATTAATTTATCCAACCTGATCACAATTGTTGGCTTTTTCAGTTTCAGATTATCTCCCTAAAAAGCTCCACATATGATTAAAGGGCAACATATAGCTTTTATTGTACCTTAGGGGAACTAAACACTTGCCCATGGAAGGACAACATACCCCCTACGTGTTAGGAAATGAGATAGCATCACCGTGACCGTTTTAGCTACTGCATTACACAGGCACAGCAGACAATGGATTCCACCAGGTTTTGACAGGCGGCAGCACTTCGTGCCGGTATAAACTTTCCCTCACAAAAATCCAGAAACTATTCCAGCTGTTGGCTATGATAAGCTGCCTCCCTGCTATCAGCGCTCCTGCAGTTGATATCTTACATTTTCTATTGTGTTTTTATGCCTATTCGTTTCCAGTAAATCAACATACAGGAGCCAGCAGAGGCGAACAATCCACACTATTGTCCTTTTAGTCGCCAAAGGATGTGTTACCATTCCTGCTGTTATGGAAAGAAGGGGTAGGACGGGCGGTTTAATCTAAAAGTATACAGACACAAATATGAATGTTGTCACTGTGCAAAAGCTTATTAAAGGGGTTTTGCCACGATGTAATGTTGACGTGGGATCCACCAAAATGGGTATTTAATCACTTTTCTAAATATATTCGATTACAAAAAGTGAAGCCTGTTAGAGCTACAGCCTTCCTTACATGCCCTTAGTTACCTGAAAGTTTGCATTAGACACGACCATATTTGCTGACAGACCAGAGGAGCTGACAGGCCACGCTGGCTTGAAACACTTCTCTTCTGATGACAGGGAAAATGAATGAGCTTCAAGGGTCTGGGGAGAAAGTGCAGTGTATGAGCCTGTGTCTGCACTGTTGTAATATTATTTGAGTTAAGTTGGGAGACGCTCCCTTATTCCTCACTCTCTGCTCACCCCCTCCCTCTCACCCCTGCAGCTTTCATGACTCAGCAATGATTTGTTTATATTCTCCCTGTGCTGATGAGGAGGTGAGGAACTCACGTCCTGGCAAAACCCCTTTAAGTATCATACACTGTGGCGGAGTTCACACTCTGGAATTTTTGAAAGCACCACAACTACATGCAGCAAAAAAATACAACAAAAAAAACAAAAAACTTGTTTTTTGACCCCTTACCAACAACTATTTTTTTTTTTTTAAATAACTATTTATAGTTATGTCACAACATTGGTATAGTTACAGCCAGGACCTGCAGCTAGAAAGATTAGCTTTGAACTTGTAGGGACAGGTAAAAAACATGCACTGATGTTGTGTGAGTGGTTGTTTTATTGGTATTTTTGCATCTGTGAAATCTCCCCATGCATTATACTGCGGCTTTTCTGCATGCTGGTGTGAATAGGTGTTAAGTTGGTGTGCAGTTTTTCATCTTGCTCAAGCAATTAGCTGCACTTGTGATCTTTTTCCCAGTTAGCATAAAGGCCAGAGTTGCTAGCTTTCTGGGTCTAGTTTAGTTCGGCCATTGTGCTGTGAACAAGCCCCTAAGAACTTGAGTGGGTTTTGAGTAAGTAATGTCCCATTTTTTGTATGTTTTTTCTGAAAATTGTAGTGTAGAGACTCACAAGACATGAAGAGCCGTGACGAGGCTTGTGAGCTTGTGTATTGGGGCCCCATTACCAACTAATACCTCATATTTAATATTTTTCCAGTATGTCATGTTTTTTATCTGCCCAACAGTGCTGGGGAGCGGAGGATGTCTGTGTTTTGTGCTGGACACTTAGAAATTGCTGGGCAGCCTGCCTAGTCTAGTAGTATGGGTGTCACTAATAGGTTGTAAGCCAGCATGGTGCACCATACATATCTATATTTATGGCACCCTTTTGTATCGCCTTATTATATGCAATTGTAGTACCAGCAACTACCCCCCTCATGCACGGCGGTCGTGTGAGTGGTTGTTTTATTGGTAACTTTGCATTTGTGCAATCTCCCCATGCATTATACTGCGGCTTTTCTGCATGCTGGTGTGAACAGGTATTAAGTTGGTGTGCAGTTTTTCATCTTGCTCAAGCAATTAGTTGCACTTGTGATTTTTTTTCCCCAGTTAGCATAAAGGCCAGAGTTGCTAGCTTTCTGGGTCCAGTTTAGTTCGGCCATTGTGCTGTGAACAAGCCCCTAAGAACTGGAGTGTTTTTTGTAGGGAATGGTAATTGAACACTTTTTCCAAATACATTAGTTTCTTGATTTTGCTTTATTTAAGAGATAAAAGATTTTATCTGCTCTGAGTGCTCACAGGTTTCTATAATTTACTAACCATAAGGGCCTGTTTACACGGCAATGGACAAATACCGGTCGGTATTGACATGCACATATTCCGTCCGAATGCACAATGTTTTTGGGTGGCTGGAGGTTTAAAAAAAATCACCGGGCAGACCTGTGCGGTGGGGACTGCTGCACGGGTTTTCCATAGAAGCCCGTTGTGCTCGTTTGCCGACGGTTTTTCAGAGGGTCTGCAAAACCGCAAACCATCTGAAAAATCGGCCGCAAACCCGTGCCCTGGAGACATGCCCTAACTCTGCTATCTAATTAGAGCAGACAGCGAGGAGTGAGGTCACCATGGTAGGAGCTCACTCCAAGCCGACTATCTCTAACAAGATTAGCCTTTGTTTACAGTTAAGCAATTGTTGTCATTCTTTAAATCATGTATAGCTTAGTTTACTGAACATTATGCACTTACATCTTTGAAATGTTTCAGCAAGTTCCAGAGAAGCTAAATATGCTAATCACTGCTGTAGAACCACCCACAGCCTGACGAGACTAGAGTGAAAGAAAAGCTGCCTGTGACTTTTAAACTGCATGGTGAGAAAAACCCTTTAAGAAACGGTGCGGTCCACTGTTTCACTGCCTGTCGCCTGACCCCCTCTCTCACCTGATTGTTCATCATGGCAGCCAGCGGGCTAATAAAGGCCATAAGCAGGGTGTATTTTTGTACTCTGTTCTGCAATGTATTACGATTGATCATGCCCTCCAGCAGTCAAGTACTGGATGATTAAAAAATAATAATACCCAACGCTTAAATTCTCTTTATGTTTTTTATTCTGTGTCCCCCAGAAATTGTAATAAAAAAAAAAAATAAAAAAAAATCATCAAAAAGTCGCATGTATCCCAATATGGTAACAATAAAAACTAGACTTCAGCCTGCAAAAAAGAGCCCTCACTCAGGTCCATACAAAAAATAAAAAAAAGTTATTGGTGGCAGACTACGGTGCTGTAACGCAAATTTAAAAAAATTAATTACACAGTTTGGTATCACTAGAATATGCTGGTCATTTGTACCAATGATAGCAGGTCATGTTCACATGGCATTTTTGGATACATTTTTAGATCCATGTTTGGATCTGAGTTTCGGACCCAAACACGCATCTAACAATGTGCAGTGTGATTTACATTGCTTTCAATATAAAACACGTATCAGAGTTCAGCCAAGTGATCACCGATGCGGGTTTACATGCGTCTTTCAAATCCATCCAAAGAACTGACATGTCAATTCTTGATCCGTTTGACACAGCAGACGCCCTATTTAAAATTATAAGGTGCCTTCCTGCTGCAGCAAAAACACATCCAAACACGTACCTGCATGTTGGATGCGTTTTACGCAGTCCTTTTGAATATGTTTTTCGGGTCCGAAAAACATTCAAAACACCGTGTGAACATACTGGAAATACCAGACTGGCCGTAGCACTTGAACTAGTGAGCTTACAAGGTATTTTTTTTTCTTCTATTTCCTATCATGCCCTAATGAATAAAAAGTGGTTTCAAGTTTTGGAACACCCCTATAAGTCTCTTGGAAGGTAGGGAGTAAAAATCAATACAGCTTGAAAGTTAACATGTGTTCAGTCCATTAAAGGGAATGTGTCATCAAAAATGACATTGTTTAACTCACATTTTTATGTTCAACACCTTTTTAAAGAATTTTTGGTTATTTTTCTTTTTTTTCATTTTCAATATTTTTAAATAATTCTTTAAGTCCTACAGTTTTCACTTTGGCCACTAAGCCTAATAATAGCCTGACACTTCCTGTTCTGTACAGAAAGATTCTCAATTGTCTGATCATTATCAGCACAAAGAGGGTAGAACTGAAAGGAGACACCAGTGTGAATAGATAACGCAGGATCCACCAGTCACAAGAGGAGATAGTCACAGTTCACCCTTTCACCTCCCTGCACCCTGATTTCTTCCCATGTCACAGAGCATGACTAGAAAACTCTCCTATAGAAGTGAATGGGACTGAGTCATTCTTAAAGGAGTTGTCTCACTACAAGGATTGTTTTTTATCTTAAAGATCTTGCAAAAACAAGTCACTTTGCAATATATGTCCATTAACAGTGTCCTACCTATCAGAGCTGTGGAGTGGAGTCGTGGAGTCATTTGCTATTTTGCAGGAGTCGGGAGTCGTCATAAAATGGACCAACTCCGACTCCCAAAATATATAATAAGTTGGTCCAGTTAGTTTGATGCAGTGCAAAGAGCAAGAGGAATTGGGGCCAGCCAGTAATACTGCTCCCATATCTTCAGCCTTATCACATGAGGAGTGTAATTGAGGACATGGAGCAGGCAAAGTGCTGCCCAGAGGAAAAGATTTGCTCCCATGGCAAACAGATTTCAGCAAATTTTTTTACCTGTTTTCAAAGAAGTAGAAGAGTTTAACCATTCATCAAAACTGACTGTGGCTGAGGCAATTCCTTTATACCCTGACATTGTTAGAGATGTTGCCGATGTGGTCACTGCTTTGCCCCCAAACCCAAGTTAGTGTAGAGAGGCTGTTCTCTAGCCTGGAAATAATGAGATCAGTTGTGAGGTCATGTATACAGGATCTGATGGAGGCAATACTATCTCTCAGAACAAATTCAGAGACTCCACGTATGTTCCTGTAGTGTTTTGCATATTTAAAGTCCTAAAGTCATATCCAATAAATATATTTTACACTGACAAGCAAAATGGTAACAATGGTTTGAACTTGTGACTTTCGGGCTCCATCTCTCACCATCCACTACAGCTTTGTAAATGAGGCTACTGTAATTTTATATACAGTCATCTTACCTATCTTATACATAAATGTGATTTGCAAGTATTTAGCATCTGCTCAGTTCTGCAGATTCTTTCCTGTAACTGCATTGTTACTGTTTTGCTCCTAAAAATCAAAATGTTAATTTTTACTATTTTGTTAGTATTTGGGAAATCTAACTTTGGTTTTCAATACTGCCTGAATCCTTCTGGGCTCTGAATCAGATTCAAGCATGTCTTGACCAAAATCTGATCCCAGGTCTCTTCTACACATTCCCAATGTTGGTGCAGACTGGACTTGGATACAAATACAGCTTTTTCTTTAACCCTACCCACAAGTGCTCAAAAAATCAAAACATTATTACCCTTTAGCTTGTCAGTGTCTGTTCTACCTAAATAGTTTGATTATTGTATCATAAGGGGATAAACAGCCTGATGGGACCATTTTACTACAGTAAAGTTATCACTTAAACATGCGCCGTGTATGAGGAAGTCAGGAGTCGGAGGTTTGGGAAAATGAGGAGTCGGAGTCGGGGCTTCGGCTTGACGACTCCACAGCCCTGCTACCTGTTCTGAGATATCCCCTCTTGTATGGGCTGCATTAGCTCCACAGGTTGCTATAGCTACAGATCTGTTAAATCTCTCCCGATAGGCTGCCAGCACTGGTTGCTATAGCTACAGACCTTGCTTCTACTGCAGCTTAGTAGAAGACAGTAAACACGCCCCTGAATTCAAAGTGAAACCAAGAAAACAGGACTGTGGCCAAAGTGAAAACTGCAAGACTTAAGAATTATTAAAACATTTTGAAAGTGATATGAAAAATGTAAAAAAAAAAAAAAATTCCTAAAAAAATGTGTTTTACATAAAAACGGGACTTAAACAAGGACTCATTTTTTTAATGACATTTCCTTTAACCAATTCACCATAGGTTCCATAAGAGAATAGTGGTGCTCAGCTATGTATAAATTAGTTCATTCAATAATCCACAATGAAGAAAAGCGTTGAGAAAGCGTTGTGTTACGCAAAACGGCCGTAGGCCACAAGTAGTGTGCTTGTCTCCTGATTTTATTTAATAAAGGCTGTAAGAAGAAGATTGATGAGTGCCGCTCAGACTTTTCTTCATTGTGGATTAATTAACTCTAATTTGATAAGGATTTCACTTGAATTCCAAATGTGAGTTAAAAAAAGCATCTCAGCTGTTACAAAATCAAAACATATGAACTCAGCCTAAGGGTGCTTTCACACGGAGCTTTTTTTTGTGTTTTTTTTTTTTGTGCAGAAAGGGACAGTCATTTAGAGGGGTTGTCTCACTACAAGGATTGAATTTTACGTTAATGATCTTGCAAAAAAAAGTAACGTTGCAATATATGTCAATTAACAGTGTCCTACCTATTCCTAGATATCACCTCTTGTATGGGCTGCATCAGCTCCTGTGGTCACTATAGCTACAGACCTGTTCAGTCTCTCATGATAGGCTGCTAGGGCTGGCTGCTATAGCTACAGACCTGTCTTCTACTGCTGTCTATTAGAATCCATTAAACACACCCCTTAATTAAAAGTTAAACCAATTAAACATGACTGAGGTGAGATGAATCAATGTAGTGAGACAACCCCTTTAATGCTGTATATTTCTGCACAAAAACACACCAAAAAAATCACCCCAAGGGTGTATTTACGCACTGCATCAAAACCCCATGTGTTTTACCTGGTTTCGTAATGCTGGCTGTGCAGTTCTCCATGTGCAACCCATTTATTTTACAAACCCTATAGCGAATTACCATGACACAACCAGACAACACAAAACTCTCTAAGGAAAAACTACCGCTGCAGGTGCCATGAACAATGTAATTTTTCCTAGATTTCTAAATATTTGCTTAGTTACAGAATTATGCCTATTCCAGATTTGTCAATTTGAAGTGACAGAAAAAGACAGTTGAAATATGGGAGGGTGTAACCAAACAAACAAAATTTTCAAGAATGGTGAAATAAAATTTTGAAAAAAATTTGGCCCGCACGGTTATCTTATAGTAACATAGTTTGTAAGGCTGAAAAAAGACAGACCTCTACCCGGGGTTTTTGTGCCATAAATGTTGACCAGAGGAAGGAAAAAAAACCCCCCGTGAGGTAGTACCCAAATTCTCCTCTTTTTTAGGGGAAAAAAATCTTTCCGACCCCAATTGGCAATCAGAGCACGAAACATTCTGCAAAAATCCTGGTCATAAAAGGCAAAGTCTACACGGCTTTGGGACAAAAAAAAAAAAAAAAAAATCATAAAAACCCTTAAAAACGCCAAAAAAGGACTTTTTTTTTATGATGTCAGCTCAAAAAACGTCTTTTGTTGTGCGTTCTGCTATGCAGAAATGCACAGCATTAAATTGCTGTGGTTTTCTGCAAAAAAAAAACAAAAACCAAAAAACATCCATCGCTTTACATAGGGCAGAAAATTTACTTTTGAAATCTGTCTTTTTTTTTTTTTCAAAGAAGTTCTGTGGAGAGTACAAAAATTTTTTGTAAAAAGTCTATGGGATCTGTTTTTTGTAGTTTTTTTCAGCTGTTTCAGAAAATGAAAAACGCCAAAAAGTGATTGCAAATGTGTGCAGTGGAGATATAGCCTTACTTCTCAATTTACTTCTAATTTCTCAAAAATTCGATTCGGTCACTTCGCCGAATTTTCCGACAAAATTCGTTTCGTTCCGATTTACTTCGGCACAAACGGGGGTTAAAAAGCGTTTTTCTAGGCGCATGACCCTGCAGGGTGCGTAAAGTTGTCCACTTAAATATGCAGGGGAGCTTGGTTGGGGTCTTATAAAAGTTTGTTTTAGTATGACACGCACAGTGCCGTCGCTTTTAGAATCGCTTCACTATAAAATTCCTGGGCACTTAAGAGGGCAAAACGACCAAAAAAAACTGAGCGGGAATTTTACCTGATAAATTTATGCCAGCGAAAGGGGAAAAAAACAAGCTGAGAGCCAGGTGGCAACATTAGTGACAGAGGTATACCAAGGTTGGTTAGGCAGTGGCACAATGAAATTCTGGAGGTGGCAAAAAAAAGGGGTGGCCAAGGGGCACAATGACAGAGATTTTTGTGACGGCGGCAGGAGCAACAGCAGGGAGATCAGAGAGTGGCACAATGACACAGGTGGAGGTGACCGCAGCAGCAACAGCAGCAGCAGCATGAGGTTTTATAGAGTGGCACAATGACAGTGTTGAGGTAGGTGGCAATACCAGTCCTTGGTAAAGATGGTGGTAGGCAGTGGAGAAACTGTCAAGCGATGTGTGGCATCAGGTGGGTGGCGGCATCTGAATAGTGGCTGAGGCAGGTAGTTTGAACCCAGACGGGACGCCTAAGGCATTGGTGTGTGGAAATCCTGTCCGATCCACGCCTGATTCATCTTGACAAAAGGTCGTCGTTCCACTTTTCCCCGTGGACAAGGGGGTTTCTCCTTGGGGTAACGATGGCCCCGCCGCAGACTGAACACCCGTTTCTGATGAAACACACTGGCCGGGAGGACAGCTTCTCCACTGCAAACTCGGCAGTTGCGGCACACACCCAGTTTGGCTGCCCAGTAGTCCAGGGGAAATCTTCTAACTGGGGTGGCAGAGTGCTGTCCAAGTAGGCCACCCCCTTTGGTTCAGGGACTGCCCCAGGCCCTGCTACTGCTGCTGCTGGCGACTTGCCTCCTCACTAGGCGGGTGAAAAAGGGCTGCTCTCTCAGTGACTCCAGACTTAGGTTGCTGCTGATGGAGCTGGTACCCCCCCCCACTTCCCCAGCAGCCGCGGCAGTATTTACCTGAGCGCTGGGGAAACCCCCCCGGTCAGACCTGTCAGAGGAGGGACGATGCCGCACATAGGCAGCAGCCAACTGATTACGGAGGATTTCCCTATAGTATTTGAGTTTGTCCTCCCCCTCAATAGTGGGAAAAAAGGGTCCCATTTTGGACCGGTAGTGAGGGACCAATAGGGTGGAGAGCCAGAAGTCATCCTCTGCCGGATGCTGAAATATTCGGCTGTCACTAGCCAGGCAAATAAGCTGCTGCGGGCCCTCTGCACAAGTGACCAGAGGGGCTCCTGCCCCCATTTCCACTGTATACTGCCACGGTGCTTGGGGGGCATCTGCTCGTTTCCTCATCTCCATCCACCTCCTCAGTGCTCCCGCTCCTCCTTCGTCACCTGGGTAGAAAATCCACTCCTTTCACCAGACAAGGCTTCGGCTCCAAAGTCCTCCCCCTCCTCCATTTCAGTCCACCCCGGACTCATGTGGCCCCGAGATGTAGTCGCCACGTCTCCAGTCCCCTGCCCAGACAGATTTTTCAGCATCTGTTCCAGGGGCATGAAAACGTGGAATGACGTTATTCATCCCGTAAATCCTGGCGACTGACAAATAACGTCGCCTCCTCGAATGGCCTCAACAAAACGGCAGGTGTCCCCGCATGAGCTGCCACTGGCTGACATTTAAAGTTACAAGGGGAGTACTTCTGTCTGCCCGGATCATCAAAAAATCGTTAATGGCCTTTCTCCGTTCATACAGTCGGTCCAACATGTGCAGGCTGGAATTCCAGGGGTGGAAACATCGATATCAGAGTTTTGTTGGGGGAGGCCCTTCTGCCGCTGCAACTCGAGGAGGGTGTTCCTGGCTTTTTTACGAATAGTAAAGTGCATGCACATTTTCCCCTGGCCATTTTTAGAATGTTCTGAAGATCGGTGGAAGCTTCAGGAACCTTTTCACAACAGATTGAACCGTGTGCCATGCGGGGCGCATGGACCATCCCCTGGGTTTGCAGCGCGGACACCTGTTCCTCCCATTGTCCGTCACCATGGTTCCGATTTCCCAGTTGGCGCGGAGAAAGCACACATCGATTTCTTGCTGCATGACGCGCAGCGTTCCTCCCCTGTGTGACTCCGTTCGACGAGGCAAGCCAGGTGGAGAACTGCGTGTAACCGCTGTGCCCTACACTGTGGTATGATGGAGCAGTACTTGTGGAGGCTGAGATGGTGGTGGAGGAGGAGGAGGCGGACATTGCCGCAGGTCCAGCAGTTGCACAACGGGGAGGAGAACGCGGCGTCTCTCGCCCAAAGTTGTTTTTGTGCCTAGGCTGGAAGCACATTCCCCCAGTGGGCCGTAAGGACATGTACGGGCCCCTGACCGTAGTTACAGCTCCAGACGTCCGCGTGCGTGCACTTGGAACAAACCGTTTAAGCTCAAGGACTGACCCACTTTCTGTTCTACATATTTATGAGTGCTGGTACTGCTTTTTGGGGAAAGAAATACGGCTTGGAACTCTCCATCTCGGCTCGGCACAAGCCATTAGTTCTCTGAAAACCCGGTGCAGAGTCCACCATTTGGAAAGGGAGGGACTGCAGTACCAACAACTTGGACAGGAGCACGGTCAGCTGCTGCACCTTAGGATGTTGGCGCAAACTGTTGTCTCTTTGCAATCGCTTCACTGAACGACTGCTGGCGCCATGAGTAGCGAGGAGAAGGAGCATCTGGACCGGGAAATGATGTCAAAGAGAAACAGCTCCCTTCTGCAGAAGTGGTGGAGCCCTTTACTGGGCCCCGCAATGGCATGCGTGCCACTGGGCGCTGTGCTTTCTGCTGTTGCTGCGGTGGCAGGATGGAACCCCCACATCTGAGCCACGTTTTCCCCAGGCCACCGGATGGTAGGCTGCATACGTTGACGCAGGGCCGTGGTGCCAACGTTAGCTCCCTGGCCCCCGCTTCAGTTTCTGCACACAGATTCTACATTTACCCCTATTCGGCTCCTCCGGTGTCGTAGCAAAGAAAATGCCACACCGCCCAGTATCGGATTTTACCGCCAACGCTCCCCACTGAGTGACTATGCCGCCGCTGCCTCGTGAGCCCCTGTGCCGCTACTTTCTTGGACCTGCGAAGCGGGTTTTTTACCCCGTGGCCACTTGGCTCCCGACTCACACTGCTGCTATCCTGCTGACCCACGGCCACACGACCCATTGCGGGCTGCCCCGCTGCCTGAGCGCAAGTGACGCCCTCTTCTCCTGACGATGATAAAGCCCTTGCCTCACCCGGCTCAAGTGCGGTCGGCTACATCATCATCTATTTTGTGTTTCATCGTCACTGCTGTCCTCATCACCGGTTTTGGGTTTATGCAGAGGCTGCCCCTCTCAAAACCCATGACCTCCCATGCCACTCTCCAGATCTATACTTTGCCGCCTACTGCAAGAAGCAGGCGTAATTGGCCCCTTTTCTTCGCTGCCAAGTAGCTGCTGACTCCCCTCCTCAAATTGTTCATCCTCGCTAAATTAGTGGCGCTGAGCCCAGACCACATAGTAGATCTCGGGGCTGAGGGAACCGGATGGGACAGAGGCGGGCCCTGAGGACAGGTGAGGGCCGCTGACCCGCTCCGGGCCATGCCAACTAATGGTTGTGTCTGAGGTTCCACCGACTCTTGGCCGGGTTGTCAGATGTCATCGGGGAGGAATAGGATGACTTAGTCAAACAATCAAGAACCCTTGGTTGCTGGTCAGCACATGGCCGCTAGATGACGGGGCAGTTGTGGCCTCACCGAGTGACCCCTGCTGCGACGTCCCCTTGCTGTGCTGCGACCTGGGCCTTTTCCCGGAATCTTTGTGCCACTGCCACTCACAGGTGCAGAGCCTGCCACCTCTCTGTCTGACTACTGTTTGTTCTAAAATGTACGACACTGTTTGATATGATATCTGTATATGATAAATACACACCTGTTTTGACTCCCAAAAAGAACCAGTAACAAACTTGGGTAACCCTTGGATATATGCGCTCCACAAATGGCCAGGAAAAATTTACTTGTATGTGTCGTTAAAAACACTGTGTGTTTTACTAAATGTAAAAGCACAAACAGGCTTAATTAACCTTCGGACATGAATTAGGCTCCCCGGAAAAATGTATAATATTTTGGCGTTGAAAAAAAAAACGGTTTCTTGGGGTCAGCACACAGCAAAAAAACGCTTAATTAACCCTGGATGTAATTGCGCAATAGAATTGAGCAGCCAAAAATGAAGTGGTATTTGTATTGTAAAACGCTGTTTCTTTAAATGAATACAACAGGAACAGGCTTAGATCCCCCTTGGATATTGAATGTATATGCAGCTGCAGTGGGGCGCACACTGGATTTCAGATCCCAAAACCCCAAAAAATTAGAAAAAGAACATTAAGAGAACAGTCTCTGAGACAAGCTGAGACACCCCACAGAAATCGCTATATAAAAATCAATTCTTCAGTAAGAGCTATCAGCCGCGGCAGCACCTTCCCTGATCAGCACAGTGAGAGGAGTGTGAGCTCCGGCGTCGCGCCCGGACTTATATAGTGCGGTGACGTCACAGAATCCGCCGGTCTCTGATTGGCTTCATCTCTGCACATGTCATGCAGGCAATCCCCTTCTTCCTCCCTGAGTGCTTTGCCCCAGGGTAGCGCCATGTGCTCGCAGCCTTTTATCAATCAAAAGCACACTTCGTTCACCCGAAGTACCCCAAAGTTCGACTTCGTTCAGAACCAAAGTTTTCCTGAAATTCTAAACGAATTCCACTTCGTTAGAATAGATTCGCCCATCTCTAATTATTACACTCCAGAAATGCATCCAGAGCCTTCTGGAACTCTGTTATCGAATTTACCATGACAAGTTCCTCTGGCAGAGAGTTCCACAGTCTCACTGCTTTTACAGTAAGGGCATGTCCCCACGGCACGGGATTTCGGCCGGTTTTACAGCCGGTTTGCGGTTTTTCAGACCGCCTGAAAAACCGGCCGAAAATAAGCACAATTGTGCTCTATGGAAAACCCGTGCAGCAGTCCCCACTGCACAGGTTTTGTTTGTCGGGACGGTTTTTGCCGCGGCGGACCGGCGGCCAAAACATTTGTAGAAGCACAATCTTCGCGTCCGGTTTCTGGACGGAAACATGTGCTTCTCAATGGGAGGGGGGAGGGCTGTTCTCTGCTCATCGGGAGAAAAGCCGCTCCCCTCCCCCCCCAAATTTAAAATATTTATTATGTCCCCCCAAAGCCGTCTTTTCTTTAAACTAAACAACCCTAATCTTGCTAATCTTTCTGTATGGGGTAGTCCACCCAGTCCTTTTATTATTTTTGTTGCCCGCCTTAAATCAAGAATTTATATTCACTGGTTATTTTTTGGTCCTGTTCACACTGCATTCAGGGTTTATGTCCTGTGGGCATGTTTGGAAGAGTGCTGTTGAAGGCATGCCTAACTAAAGACTATAGACACGTCACTAATTTGACGTGAACAGGGATAGTTCATTCCTTCTGTTTTACAACTTATGTTATGTCCTTAAAGATGTGGCCTTTAGGCTATGTTCACACGGCTGATTTTGGGACAGATTTCGTTCCGTATTGCGCGCTGTACTGCACTCAATACAGCCGAAATCTGTCCCAGTCATTACGGTAATCCACAGTTCTCATAGAGAACTATGGATTCCGTCTCCTCTCCCCGCTCGGCGGATTCCACGAACGGGGATAGAAGTGACATGCACATTATCCCGACGGGATACGTGCCGTGGATAATGGTTGTCTATGGGGCCGGCGAGCTGCTGCCCCGCCCCCGCTGCACGGCGTAATTGTGGGTGAAATCCGCCCCCGCAATTACGCCGTGAATAAGCCGTGTGAACATAGCCTTACGAACATGTCTGTTCCAGTCCGTTTCCCCATGAAATAATTCTGGAACAAGTTTCCTTAAAGGTGTTGTGGCACGGGTTAAAAAAAAAAAAAAAGATGTCTGCTTGCGCAGTCACTCTCCATTCTGTTCTATGGGAGTTCTGAGTACAGCGGAGCAGTGCGTTCAGCTCTGCTTGGAACAGAATGAAGAGTGACTGCGCAAGAGAGACTGGCTCTCCTGTCTGCGCTGTGAGTTTTGCGGGCCTGTTCCAGAGATAGGTGCGGGTCCCAGAGGTGTGACCCGCACCTATCAGACAATGAAGGCATATCCTAGCGATATGCCATCATTGTCTATTGTGGTAGAACCGCTTTAAATCTGTATGTCGTGTGGTTCCCCTTTAATTCCTCCTAGAAATTCATTACCAATGTGTCAACTGGGTGTTACCAATTGGAGGAGTATCCCTGTACAGTCTGACATTGTCCAACCAGTGCTGAGAGTCATTGTGTGCAGGGACACACATAATCTTTGAAAACTGGAATGGTAACACCTAGTCATACATTTCTAGAAGGAATAACAGAGGAATTGCACAATACAGTTAGAAGAGAAGATGCTGCAGAATTATTTCACAGGGAGCACAATTATTTACTAAAATATATACAGCCAATCCCCAGGTTACGAACAGGATAGGGACTATAGGTTTGTTCTTAAAGGGGTTTGGCCACAATGTAATGTTGCTGTGGGAGCCTCCAAAATGGGCATTTAATCACTTTTCTAAATATATGTGATTACAAAAAGTGAAGCCTGTGACAGCTACAGGCTTAATCAGAATCCCTTAGTTTCCTGAAAGTTTACATTAGACAGGACCAGGACACTGACTGGAGCTGATCTGGTCACCCTTGTGTGTTTGCACTTCTTATCTGATGACAGGGGACATGAAGGAGCTTGCAAGGGACTGTCGAGAAAGAGCCTGTTTCTTTTGTAATGTATTTGAGTACACATTGCACATGCTCCCTGGCTCTGTGCTCAGCCCCCCCTCCTTCTCCTCCATGAGGCTGCCTGTTTGTTTATCTTCTCTTCTGAGCAGACAAAGTCAATTCATGGCAAAACCCCTTTAAGTTGAATTTGTATGCAAGTTGGAACAGATATACTTATTAAATGTAACTCCAGCACAAAAGAGTTTTCTTGTTTTTTTTTTTTGTTTGTTTTTTATTTTCGAGTAGTGCAGGGAAGGTTTTTTTTACATTTGTTTTACTGCCTGTGCACCTCATGTGATACTATGTCATGCTGGAACTTGTAGTTCTACAGCATTATCTGCTTAATAAAATGGAATTATAAGTGCCAGCACGCTCCATAAATCTCCATTTATAACTAGGTGACAGATCTAAGTCGGAACGTTTTTAGTTGGGGACTGCCTGTAGTTCAAGGACAAAGCCCTAATGGAATAAATATAAACTAGGATTAACATATGGACTAATAGATAAAAAGGATCTGGAGAGATTGAGGCAAACACGTCCCATTTCACTGTTTGTGCAGAAATGTCCGATCTCACTAGAAGTCGATACTGGAATAAAGAAGACTCCATCATATTATAATCTAATTTCAGTGGTACAGTGCTGGTACATTTTCCCTTATCTACAAACTAGGTGTGAAAAGCAGAATGACTGAAACTAATGTATATCACAAGGCATTATGGGAAAGGAGCTGGAAAGCTCACTGCGCCCTCTATAGGTTGTAACAAATCCTCAATTTACTTCTGATTCACTGAATCTTTGAGAAGCAAAAAGGAATAATTGTCAAGCCAATATTGCTCATCTACATACGCGTTTCGGGGTTTTGCCCTCATCAGTGTAGAGCAGAGCGATATTGGCTTGACTGGTGGGAGGCAATGAGTGGGTATGTATGTGAATCTCAACAACTACAAGGGGAATCCGGAGAGCTCCCTATCAAGTTGCTGCAGATAGCAGGTTGGAGATCACATACCTTCACCTCCCTCTCTCCTATGGTGCTGTCTGCATAAGTGACTCCACTACAGTTCTGGTATTTTAGTTGTGAATCAGGAATCTCAGTTTCAAGAGTTGTAAAAACACCCACCCAGATAAGAGAGCACTGGAGTACATGGCGCTGGCACTCTACTCAGCGACTCTTCTTTTTTCATGAATTAAGCAAAACACACTGAAAATAACAAAAACCTCCACAGAAAATCATAAGCAAGAAACGTCCTGATCCTTCCCTATGGTTCCACAATCCTCATCAGTAGGACTGCAAAAGCTGAGTCTATCACATATGCTCTATTGCTGCCCTGGAGAGTGTTAGCTGCTGGGACCACTCAGATAAAGGCTGTCTACTTTTCAAGGTTTATTTGGGATATTGTGTCATGAGTTAGCAATATAAAATAAAATGTCAATTGTTATAATGAGGAATTATCAGTACTGTCCACCTAATTCATTCTAGCATAGACAGAGCAGCACGGGTAGCGAGAGGTACAGTACATGTAGCACAGGTACAGAGCGGAACAGTGCAAGCAGACAGTACATTTCCCATAGTACAGATAGAGAGCGGTATAGGAGATGAAGGATAGGTAGATATTAGCACAGGACAAAGTATAGGTAGAGAGCAGTACATAACATGAAGTATAGGTAGAGAGTGGTACAGTACATGTAGCATAGTTAGAGAGGAGTACATAATATGAAGTGTAGGTAGAGAGCAGTACAGAGCATGCAGAAAATGAAGAGTGGTTCAGGATATGCAGCACAGGTAGAGAGCAGTAGAGTGCATGCAGCACAGGTAGAGAGCAGTAGAGTGCATGCAGCACAGGTAGAGAGCAGTAGAGTGCATGCAGCACAGGTAGAGAGCAGTAGAGTGCATGCAGCACAGGTAGAGAGCAGTACAGTGCATGCAGCACAGGTAGAGAGCAGTACAGTGCATGCAGAACAGGTAGAGAGCAGTACAGGATGTGTAGCACAGGTAGAGAGCAGTACAGTACCAGAAGCACAGGTAGAGAGCAGTACAGGATGTGTAGCACAGGTAGAGAGCAGTACATTTCATATAGTAAATGTAGAAAGCAGCTTAGGACATAAAGTACAGGTAAAGAGCAGTACAGGACATGAAGTATAGGTAGAAAGTGGTACGGTGCATGTAGAACAGGTAGCGAGTGATACAGGACGTATAGCATAGGTAGAGAGCAGCACACAGTGCATGTAGCACAGGTAGAGAGCAGTACAGGATAAAATACAGGTACAAAGCTGTGCGGTACAGGTAGAGAGTGGTACAAACCAGTTAGAGAGCAATACAGTGCATGTAGTGTGGTTAATATAATTAGTACGGAAATATGGAAACTTGGCCTTAGTGAACAATTTCAGGACAAAAAAAACTATTCTATGCTTATAAAGAACTGTACACTGCATAAGAACCAGTTGACACCAGGATGCAAAAGAGCCACAGCACCATACAGAGGAGATTACTTGAGTGCAAAAATATTGATAGACAACCACACACACCATGAGAGGAGTGATTGCTATTATTACAGTTACACATAGGTAGGGCTAATAAAGGGTACCAGTTATATGGTTATGTGTTGTGCACCATGCTGACTTATAACCAATCGATGACGCCCTTAGGGTATGTTCACATGACGTATTGCAGGCGTATAGTGGCGCATACTGGGCACGCCGCTATACGCCTGCTGCTTCATAAGATGCGCTGGCCAGCACATACTTCTGAAATGCTCCCACTGACATTCCTGGCGTCAGTGCCAGGAAGGAGTTACATGTCACTTCTTTCTCCTACTGTGTATTGTGCGACGGGGAAAACGGCAGGAATTCATAGTTCTCAATGAGAGCTCTGAATTACTGTATTTGCAGGGAGCATTTCAGAATTATGTGCCAAAATGCGCCCCGCAAATACTCTGTGTGAACAGACCCTTACTATTCGATTGAGCGGGATGTCCAGCATATTCCAAGTGTCCAACACAAAATACTGGCACCCTCTGCTCCCCAGTATCACAGGGCAAAACTACATACTGGAAAAATATCAAAATATGAGGCATTAATTGATACCGTTTCCCCGAAAAGAACAGTGTCTTATATTAATTTTTGCTCCTAAAGACGAGCGAAGACTTATTTTTTAGGGAATGTTTTTTTTTCTATGAACAAGAATTCACATTTATTGTTGAACAAAATATCAACATGTATTAATATACGTAGTGATTTTATCACAAACATCAGCATAAGCAGCCAAAAAAATGCTCTGTCTTATTTTCGGGGGTGTCTTATTTTCGGGGAAACAGGGCATTTTGGCCGAAATACACAAGACTGATTTAGAAAAGGCAGAGAATCATATAGTACAATATATAGAAAAGTACAGAACAACATAGTAGTACGTAACATACAGTCTTCACTAGACAATCAAGAAATACACTGTAGCTCTACTTGCATCTAATGTAATGCAGTGATTTACAGGTATTATAGCAGTACCATGCATATGCGGATTGGCTGGATGTCTGGTTTAGTCACTATGATCCAGAAGTGGCATGCCGTGCTGAAGATACACAAGGTCAGTGTAACCATACATAGTGAGTTTTAATACAATCTATAAAGATACTGTAGTTATCATGAAGTATGTAGTGCAGAGCTCCCCAACTAGTGGCTCAGGGCCCCATGCTGTGACTCACTATAGGAGACCCAAGTTATGACCATATCCACTAACAATTGATATATCCTCACCACCTAACGCTGCCAGTCTGGATACTGCAAGTGCCACATTTCTTGTTCCTCCATATAGATCAGGCATCCTCAAACGGTGGCCCTCCAGCTGTTGGGAAACTACAACTCCCATCATTCCCACTGTTTTAGATTATGTAAATGCATGATGGGAGTTGTAGTTTCCCAACAGCTGGAGGGCCACCGTTTGAGGTTGCCTGATATAGATGTTCTCCATTGCAGAGGTGGCGCTCAACCACTCCAGCACAGACAATACAAAAGGGTGAAGGCCTCTGTTGTACTGTAACAAAAATGGATTCCCCTTCCAGACTGGTCTCGCTTTGCTAACATTACATTAGCAGCTTGAGCACATTGCGGTGCATTGGGGGCCTTCTATTTTTAGCACACAGCATGACTTTTGTTCTGTCTCCTCACTTTTAATTAGGACACATTTTCTCCATGTGCTCGTCTCCTCGAGCTGCATGCGAAACAGATGCCCATGACAATAACATCTGGGTGTCTGGCTCTACTTATTTATTTAAAGCGACTTCTCTAGGAACACAAGACCTGATTAATCATCTTATATTCACAATGGAAAGACTTGGATGAATCAAAATACTAAACCAGTTCCTGCTGGGAACACTAGGCCTCGCTATACAAGCCACTCGACACTTATTGTCTCAACTAGGGCTTTTTCATGGGAACACATATGTATTTTCCCATTATCAACGCATATGCCAGGGCAGGAGAAGACACAGATGAACTAGAGAAATGGCTGGAAAAGGAAAGTTGCATTGAGAACTGCTGTGTTCTCAATGCAACTTTCATTACAAATGGCCTCCGCCTCTCCAATGAGGTTTTCTTCAAAAAGGCGATTAGGTGATTATCCTCCTCCCAAATGTCCTTTTCAGCTGGATGCCAGGCGCGGCATATAGCAACCAAACTCCGATGGTCGGACTTCTTTCCACCATCTAAATGTAAGAGGACCTATGGTCTTTCCTGACAGGTCTATTTTAGTAAATCCTTGTGTCTCCTGTGAAATTACAACTCTGGAGCATCTTCTCTTAGGGTATATTCACACCATGCACTGCGGCACGTACACATACCTCCCAAGTGTCCCTATTTTGGAGGGACAGTCCCTATTTTTAACCCTTATCCCTCTTAGCTCCATAAATGTCCTTTTTCATTTGGGAAATAGACTTGCATCAATAAACTGACCATCTTGCTTTAAAACGTATCTGATTGCTTCCGAGCTGTATATTACATAACATCGTACTTAATATTTCATCATTTGATACAATGCAATCCAGAAAATGTCTCCCTTTTTGGCTGTCTAAAAAGTTGGCATGTCTGGGTTTGGGTGGATTGGGTGATTTTTAAAGGGTGGCCTTGGCTGTTGATGTCATGTTTTTCGTTTTTAGGCCAAGTGGATTAGCTAAAAGGTGTATAGGCCATAGAGTGGATTACTCTTTCCCAATTAACTTTTATTCCCTAAGGGCTTCAATTACCCGAACACGGCTTTCATTTTGGGACCCCCTGCAATTCCAGTAAAAGCCGGGTATGGTAGGCGCCCGTATTTTGCGCTCCAATACGGTCTGAAATTCAGTCCCAGGCATTACGGTAATCCACAGTTCTCATAGAAAACTATGGATTACGTCTCCTGACATGCACATTGTTTACGGCATGTACGCGCCATGGCAGCCGGCGTAATTGCGGGGCGAAATCTGTCCCCAAAATTACGTCGGCAATAAGCCGTGTGAACATTGCCTAAAAGTTGAGAGGTATGCATACAGTACGTGCCGCAGTACATCGTGTATTTCGGGAGCTCGCACTAATACGCACGAGATCTTCCGCAGAGAACTCCCATTGACATGCAGTACTCGCAGCGCGTCATCTCCCCACGCGTACAATACGATTGTATTCGGGGTCAAGGCGTGGATTACTGTAATTATAGGGCGCATTTCCCCGCATATTAAGCACAGTAAGCCGCGACATACATGGCGAAATGTGCCCCAAAATAAGCCGAGTGAACATAACCTTAAAACTCTGTGTTGTGCTGTTCCTCTGTTATTTCTTTGACAAATGTATTACTGAATCTGTCATCTGGGAGATGGAGTGTGTCCTGGCACACAGGGGCTCTCTCAGTACCGGTCAAAGACATACAGTGCAGGGACACACTCCTGGAATGGTTACACCCAGTTGACAGATTCAATAATAAATTTCTTGAAAGAATAACAGAAAAACAGCACAACACAGACTTATAGGGGGAAGATGCTCCAGGATTGTTATTTCACAGGGGACACAAGTATTTACTGAAATTGATATATCAGGAGACGAAACAGGTCCCCTATATGTGTTTTTGGCACCTTATACAAGCATCTGCTTAAAAATAACTCTTTGTCATGACAAAGGTACAATAAGGGCTTGCTCACACAGAGTTTTCACTATGGAAACACGCAGCGGCGATCTCTCATGTGATTGCCGCTGCGTCTTCCTCATAGCCCGCAGTGATAACTCACTGCTAATTGTTTAGCTCCGTCTCTGGATCCGTCCTGTCGGTCCCCGAGACGGATCTAAAAAACGCTTGTAACACGGAGTGAAAACTCCGTGTGAACAAGCCCTAAAGGTGAATGTCCACCAGTGAACAGGATTTAAAAAATGTTAAAAAAATTCTGAATAGGTTGAAAATTCTATGCCAGTTATTCCTTTATCACCACTTTTAGAGTGGCATTTCTAAGCTCCAAATCACTACCTATACACAGTATGCAGTTAGCTCCTAAGACCCCTTTAGTGGTGACTGCAACCAGGCAACATGGTATCTTTAAGGGGTTTAAAAAAAAATAAAAAAATAATAAATCACAATGCTGATAGTTTATCAATAGAACTGGCTTTTAATACTAGATCAGTGATGCCAACTCTTGGCACCCCATCGATCAGCTGTTTGAAGAGGTGGTGGTGCCCAGCCTAAGGATAGGTTAACAATTGTGATCCCAGAGAAACACAAAATCTATGACAAAGAGGAGTTTGGAGCCGTGTACAAGATAGCTAAAAAGATTATTTTTTAATAAATTGAGAAGCTGCTACCGGCATAAAATTAAAAACGCTCATACTCCCCTCCGTCATCCATGCCATTCCGGTGCTGCCACTGCACGTAGTCTCCCCAGACTTCTGTTTACTTCCTGCTCCCCGCGGTTGGATCTTCACCGCAGCAGTGGTTATGTCCCATTGCCGGACATTACCATTCTCTTCCAAAAGGATGTGGGGACACAAAGGAATTTTTTAAAATTTTTATTCCAGCAACAGCATGCTAAGGGTGCATCCACACTGCATGGGTTATCAGTCGGCTTTTCAGATTTGAAAACCGTATAAAAACCGACGGTTAACCATCCCCTTTGACATTAATAGAAAACCACCAAGTAGTCTATACTGCACGGTTTTCAAACCGCCGGTGTTGCGGAAAAAAAAGGAAAATGTAAAATCTTCCGCCCGGTTGTTGTGCAGAAGCTGTGCTATGGAATAATTAGCGGGACGAGCAAATCTGCAAACCACGAACAAAACCGTTCCTCAAACCATTAAAAAGATGATAAAATACCTGTCGGATTCTTAATAAGAATATTTTGTCACTGCCATGTAGATGTACCCTAAATATGTATTAAAAAATAAGAACTGAACAATCCCTTTAGTCCCCACATTTCAGACCAGAAACTACATAGGGCGACATGTATGAATTTTGCCGCCCAGGAGCCAATTTTATTGCGCGTATTAGTAGCGTAGAATGCGCCTGAATTTATGAACCTGTTCTACTCTGGGTCATAGATTAGGCGCTTTCTACCTCCAAAACGACAACTCAGGCTCAGGTAGACCACTTAACTTGGTCTTACTGTTCTAAATGTTTTGCGCCTAGTTTTGCCGTCCTTCCGTTATAAATGTGTAGTAGAATCACACGGTTGTGGTGCGACACGCCTGAGAACGCCCCCAGATCTTAGGCACATTACAAAGTGCCGCGGGCGCCGCAAAATGTGCCTAATTTTGTAGTGCGCCTGCTCATACATCTAGAGAACAAGGCTGCGACAGTTTTTGGGCTGAATACTGGTGCAGCCCCGTACATACATGTCGCCCATAGTGTTTAAAGGGGTTGTTGTCTCACTACAAGGATTGCTTTTTATGTTAAAGATCTTACAAAAACAAGTCACTTTGCAATATATGTCCATTAACAATGTCCTACTATTTTAGATATCCCTCTTGTATGGGCTGCATCAGCTCCTCAGGTCACTATAGCTACAGACCTGTTTGATCTCTCCTGATAGGCTACCAGCACTGGTCTCTATAGCTACAGATCTGGCTTCTACTGCAGCCTAATGGAAGACAGTAAACACACCCCTGAATTCAAAGTGAAACCAAGAAAACAGGACTGAGTTAAGATGAATCAATGTAGTGAGACAACCCCTTTAAGTGTCTGTCCACCTTTTAAGATAAATATGTTTAATGTGGTGTTTTTTTAATAGGTCTTTGGAATCCAGGTCTGTAGGTCCATCTGTGGCACCCTGTCAGGGAATATGGGAGCTGTGCTTCTGTTAGGGAGGGATTAGCAGTAAAATCAAGTTGCTTCCAGCCACCGTGTTATCCAGTAAGAAAAGGTTAATAAAAGCACCACATTTTCACATATTTCCATACCAAGCTGTGCCGTGCAGTCTGTTAATGCCTTAAGCCTTAATGTGTCGCTAATACGATAGAGCGAGTGCTGCTTAGGCAGCCAACTCTTCACACAGCTGCGTCGCCTTCAGGTCACAAATGCAAAGGACAAAGTATTTCCTTTGTGGTCAGAATTAATTCCTCTTATTGAGCATTAAATTAAGTGTTTCATTCCCTAACGTCCAAATCCTCAGAGCTGGACTGCCGAGATTACCAGCTATTTCTGGGGTAGATAAAATGAAGGACCTAGGATGGGCAAATGAAAGTATATAGAAGCAAAGAGAGTCAAACACATTTAACTGGAAAATACTGGTCGTAATGCAGGCAAATAAGCTCGATTTGCCCCACAACTTCCCCACGTATCCTGTGGCTGAATTTCACCAATTGTGTAATTTATTGCATTTCTATTGCATTTGAATATTAAAATTCAAGTTTCAGCTTACCTCATTTCCCTCCCTTCTCCCTCCTCCCCCCTGTTCTTTTTTTTTTTCTTCATCCCTTTCACACCTTCTATGCCAAGGACCTACATCAAGGTCTCCAGATCTTACATTAAACTTTAGTATGGTGAATGTCTTGGGAGACAACCGTCATTTGTGCACCATGATATCTACCTACAGATTCCGAATGGTGTTCCAGCTGTAACGCACACGCTGGACAACCGTTTCCCGTATGATGGCTTGGATCACTTCAAGCAGATAATTGACTTAAAAGCTTAACCAAGAAGTCTCTTATGTTTCATTTCCTCCCCTATCCCCAACCCCCCCTATCCACTTGTTTTTAATTCCCTGTTGAAAATGTTAAAAAAAATGTAAATGTTAATAAAAACAGTTTGGAAAAAAAGAAAGTCTGATGTTCTACTCTGTGTCCTAAATAGCTTCCAAGTATTAGGATAGGACTACCCAATGTGACTGTGGCCTAGACGATAGTCCCGACTCCTACATGACCGCTAAAGGCCTCACAAGTTTGCTATCATCTTGTGTGGCCCTCGGTGGTTGCATAGCAGGTGGACTATAGGCCACACCACTGCCGCACCGTATATTCCTACCCTTAGATAAATCAGAATTAGATATTCAAATTCAAAAGGTCGTAAAAAAAACTGTTTCAAGATACTTTGGAAGGAATGTAGATTATCTGCGGCAAATTTATGAGTTCCTGATTTTTACGCACTAAAAGCATTTATGAACCTGTAAAATAATCTGAAGTCACTGTACAGTCATGGCCAAAAGTTTTGAGAATGACACAAATATTATATTTTCCCAGTTGCCCTCTGGTTTTTATGTGTGTTTGTCAGATGTTTTTATCACTACAGAAATACAAGTGCAATCATATTATGATCAACAAAGCTTTTATTGACAGTAGAATGAGTTAATGCAGCAAGTCAATATTTGCAGTGTTGACCCTTCTTTAGGACCTCTGCAATTCTCCCTGGCATGCTCTCAATCAACTTCTGGACCAAATCCTGACTGATAGCAGTCCATTCTTGCACAATATATGCTTGCATTTTGTCACAATTTGTTGGTTTTTGTTTCGTCCACCGTCTCTTGATGATTGACCACACGTTCTCAATGGGATTAAGATCTGGGGAGTTTCCAGGCCATGGACCCAAAATCTCTATCTTTTGTTCCCTGAGCCATTTAGTTATCACCTTTGCTTTATGGCAAGGTGCTCCTATCATGCTGGAAAAGGCATTGTTGAATCACCCAAACTGCTCTTGGACGGTTCGGAGAAGTTGCTCTTGGAGGACATTCTGGTACATTCTTTATTCATGGATGTGTTTTAGGCAAGACTGTTAGAGAGCCGATTCCCTTAGCTGAGAAGCAACCCCTCACATGAATGGTTTCTGGATGCTTTACAGTTGGCATGAGACAAGACTGGTGGTATCGCTCATCTTGTCTTCTCCGAACAAGCTGTTTTCCAGATGTCCAAACATTCGGAAAGGGGATTATCAGAGAAAATGACTTTACCCCAGTCCTCAGCAGTCCACTCCTGTACCTTTGGCAGAATATCAGTCTGTCCCTGATGTTTTTTTCTGGAGAGAGTGGCTTCTTTGCTGCCCTCCTTGACACCAGGCCTTGCTCCATGAGTCTCCGCCTCACAGTGCTGTGCAGATGCAATGACACCTGCCTGCTGCCATTCCTGAGCAAGCTCTGCACTGCTGTAGCCCGATTCCGAAGCTGAAACACTTTTAAGAGACGGTCCTGGCCTTGCTGGTCTTTCTTGGGCGCTCTGGAGCCTTTTTGGCAACAATGGAACCTCTCTCCTTGAATTCCTTGATGATGCGATAGATTGTTGACTGAGGTGCAATCTTTCTAGCTGCGATACTCTTCCCTGTTAGGCCAGTTTTGTGCAGTGCAATGATGACGCACGTGTTTCTTTAGAGATAACCATGGTTAACAGAAGAGAAACAATGATGCCAAGCACCAGCCTCCTTTTAAGTGTCCAGTGGTGTGATTCTTACTTAATCATGACAGATTGATCTCCAGCCCTGTCCTCATCAACACCCACACCTGTGTTAATGGAGCAATCACTGAAACGATGTTAGCTGGTCCTTTTAAGGCAGGCCTGCAATGAAGTTGAAATGTGTTTTGGGGGAAAAGTTCATTTTCTAGTCAACTATTGACTTTGCAATTAATTGCTGTTAAGCTGATCACGCTTTATAAAACATTCTGGAGTATATGCAAATTGCCATTATAAAACCTGATGCAGTAGACTTTGTAAAAATTAACATTTGTATCATTCTCAAAACTTTTGGCCATGACTGTACAGTGGGTCATTCACAAGAGGAGGTTCTTTCCACTCAGCTGGTATTTTTCTTAATAACATTTGTCTCTAAAACATCCTTTAGTCCAGTTGTGCCAAAAGAGTTTATATTTCAAAAGTATTTTCAAAATTACCTTCAGCGGTCATACACCACATACATAATACAATATTCAGATATTCAATTCCCTATAGTTATGGCACTAGGTCCCAGCCACCTAAAACTGTAAGGCTATATATATTGACACGGCGTAATTGCGCGCGTACAGTATGGCCGCAATAACGGCGGGTGATTTGGGAGTCGCGCTAGGGGTATGTTCACATGGGCAAACTTCGGTGCGCATTTCGTGTCGTATTTGCGCTCTAACATGAGATGCACGCCATAATTATGGTAATCCATAGCTCTCATAGAAAACTATGGATTACAACTTCTCCACGCTCGGTCAATATGATCGTATTGTACGCGCGGGGAGATGAGTGACATGTCAATTACTTGCAGCGAATATGTAATGACTGCCAATGGGGCCGGTGGGCTGCCGTCCCCCCCCCCCCCCACACCCTCCGCGGCGTGAGGGTATGCACTGATCACTGATGCGACTCCCAAATCACACGGTGTACTTGCGAGTGTACCGTACGCACCGCAATTACGCCATGTGAGCATAGCCTCATACGCGTCATTTATCTCTTATGTCACTTATCTCCACGCGCGTACAATACGATGGTATTGTACAAGCAGGGAGAGGAGGCGTAATCCATGGTTCTCTATGAGAACTATGGATTACCGGAATTTTGGATCGCATCTCTCTCATATTAGAGGGCAAATACGCAGCAAAATGTGCGCCAAAATTTGCCCGTGTGAACACAGCCTAAAAGAAACTATTTTTATTCTCCTTTACGACCAATATTCTAAGATTCCAAAACAAACTGAGGACATCATTTATGTGTGACCTGTGGTTAAACATTTGCTAGGTGTGTTAATCAAGCAAGACTGTGACCTGCTAACAGAACTAAATAATGACCTCATAAAATCAAAATACTACAACAATGGCCCCTCAGTTGAAAATAAGAGAAGTTACTAACCCTTGGTACCGGAATAATACATTTATATAATACCTGTTCAAAAGGGATCATACAAATACATGGGATATGGTGGCTGGGTAAAGAGAACTTTTCTAGATCATAAACACATCTGTAGAAAACACAAAAACAGAGCCAAAAAGCAAATTTCGGAGGGTATGTTTGCCTGACATTTTTTACGTGCATTACGATGTGGATTCAGTGCTGGAATCTATGTGAAGACGGCGTGGGAGCTTCATCCCATTGTTATCAATGGGAATTCGCAACACAGTCCACACAGTGAATTACGTTGTGGATTTTTTCGCCCCAGATTATCCTTAGTGAGAACAAAAAATAAAAGCCCTTTTTTGTCACTTTTTTGACACAGAATCATGTCAGATCCTATGTCAGGCAGGCTAGAAGTGAATCTCAATAAAACAGAGCTAATACACATCCACCACCGCTGCTTCTAAGTGAAAATCCACAGCAGAAATCCAAGAGTATCATCTCTGATTTCTGCCACACAATATTAACAATTAAAGGGGCTGTCTCACTACAAAGATTAGCTTTCAACATGTAGTGAACACTAAATGAAGAAGTTTTCCAAATATATTGTGGTGTTCATTTTTTTTTTTGTTAAGGAGCTACAAGTGATTTTATCACCTTTTGGGCTCTCTCTGGTTCCCCAAGTGACCGACCTGTGTACTTCTCCCCCTCTGCTGTTTGTTCTATCTGACAGCAAGGAGTGACATCACACAGGTCGCAGTGGCACAGAACTCCAGACAGTGAGAGCTTGTTTGTTATCTGATCTTTCAGACAAAAGCCAGTAATTACTACCTGTTTACTTTAACTCAGAAGCTTCCCTGTTCCTGACAGCATGAGATTTATCTAATTAGCAGAAGTCTGAATACACGGAGCTCATATGCTAATTACAGACAGCTTGACCAGGAAGTGACAGAGCCAAGCAGCATTATTTCCTTCATGTATCCAATGAAACTTTGAGATAAGACAACCCCTTTAAGATACAGGGAATTCTGAAAAGCAATTCTGTGCAGTAGTTGTCTCATTCCTCCAAGACGAGATAATTGCACAGAGTAGGACTAAGTGGGAGAGGGGTTAGGTGAAATATCCAAAAACGATTGGGAGGATGTTTTGGTGGTGCCTAAAAGGTTTTGTTTAGATATCCTGAAAGAATCACTCTGTATTACATACAAGCTTCTTTGACTACTGCCAGGGTGACAGGATATGGTCCAAGTAGAAGATATATCAGTCCTAAGAGTAAAATAAAAACAGGATCTTTCCATCACCTAATATGGTAATGTCCTTCAGGTACCGGACACAAAACATTTTTTGGATAATGTGATAGAAGTACCGATTTTCCTAAGCCCTAGTTTATGCCTTCTGGAAATGTTAGATCCCCTTCAACTTCCCATGACCCAATGTCAATTTTCACACGAGACTCTTGTATGCAGGGTATAAAATTGCTCTCACATACATTACTTCAGAATGTCATTCCTGACCCGACACGATGGATACACCGTGTTAATATATTCCTACCACATAAAAAAACGATATACTTGCATTGTAGAAGCCTCCAAGTGAGGTTCAGATCTTTCAGCTCCTACAAGCCAAATGCAAGTAACGATTTCACCGACCAACTCTGAGGATGTTAAAGGGGTTGTCTTACTACAAGAATTGCTTTTTATGTTAAAAATCTTGCAAAAACAGGTCGCTTTGCGATATATGTCCATTAACAGTGTATTACCTATTCCTAGATATCCCCTCTTGTATGGGCTGCATCAGCTCTTCAGGCACTATAGCTACAGACCTGTTTGTTTGATCTATCCTGGTAGGCTACCAGCACTGGTTGCTATAGCTACAGACCTGGCTTCTACTGCAGCCTAGTGGAAGCCAGTAAACACCCTGAATTCAAAATGAAACCAAGAAAACAGGACTGAGGTAAGATGAATCAATGTAGTGAGACAACCCCTTTAAGTGCGGCATTTCAATTTCCATTTTACATGTACAGTAAATGACATGAACAATATGGAACTTACTTTTAAACTTTGGATTTTACACACACACACATTATATATATATATATATATATATATATATATATATATATATATATATATAGTGTTGGTCACATTCTGCAGTATGTTATATTGTGCCTTTTCTTCAACAACAGCATTTTTTTAATATTCTTGCAAACCAAAGGAAAAAGGATTGGTCCAACACTGAATACTGCAGTTCTAAGTCTAAGTAGCATAGGGGCTGGAAATGCTCTGTTTATTATGCAAGGTGGCTCTGCTAATAACCTTTACATTATTATCTCATTTAATCATGTGTGTTTCATTCACGTCATAAAGGCTTCATCACTGCAGTATATCCTGCAATTTGCACCGATCATCCCTTATTCATACTTTACACAACAGTCACCCTATTGCCAAAAATAGTCAGTGATATCTCGGAAGTGTTATTACACATGAAGGGGAAGGAGGGGGGAGGCGGACAACACGTTTGATTTCTTTTCTTTTACCAGAGAGGTTCCCAACCTTGTTGTAGCTTAAAATAGGTCATAAGGGAGGTAACTGGGCCTTCAAGGCCAGACCCAAATTTCACCTTTTGGAATGCTGGATTCTAAGAGTATTGTCACTCCTATGTATTGCCACAGCTACGGCTACTGTTTTAGTGCAGGTTAGCCCCTTTTCTATGCAGAAAATACCTCAATCAGTGACGTCGTCACTATTTTTCTTTATGCAGCACAGATTTCAAAACGGAAAAATCATGCTTGGTAGCTCACAAACCAAACTATGTCACATATTCTCATTGAAAATAATTATGAGTGCATAAACCATATAGTGTAAACATAACCTAATGCTACACGATGCGCCTCGCTCCATCCCAATAGCCACAGACGCGCTAGTTTACCTTTTTGCCGTGCAGCACAGCACAACCTGCCCCTGATCCGTCGGCTACATTTCTTTTGGCGCAGGTTCTCACCAATTCAGAGGTCCAGCATTGCACTCAGCTTTCCCAAGCTAATGACCTGCGTCTTAAAGGGAATGTGTCATCAAAAAAGGAGTCATTGTTTAAGTCCCATTTTTATGTTAAACACATTTTGGGAATTGTTTTTATTTATTTATTTTTTTTACATTTTTCATATCACTTTCAATATTTTTTAATAATTCTTAAGTCTTGCAGTTTTCACTTTAGCCACTAGGCCTTGTTTGCACTGCTTTACAGTAGCTTCATGCACATAGGAGACATAAGACTGACTCAGTCCCATTCACTTCTATAGGAGGGTTTGCCGGCCAGTATTTGTCCTGTTTTGCGCCTGTCCCCACGGCCGTGGGGGGGGGGGACGGCTTTTCTCCGCGATGACCGGAGAAGAGCCCTCCCATTGAGAAGCACATATTCCGTCCGGTTTTCGGACGGAAGATGGTGCTTGCTCAATGTTTTGCCGCCGGAGGCAAAACCGCCGGGCGGAAAACCCGTGCAGTAGGGACTGCTGCACGGCTTTTCCATAGAGCCTAATTGTGCTCATTTTTGACCAG
The DNA here is from genome assembly GCA_025379985.1 of Phyllomedusa bahiana. Lineage (NCBI taxonomy): Eukaryota > Metazoa > Chordata > Amphibia > Anura > Hylidae > Phyllomedusa > Phyllomedusa bahiana. The sequence goes on from JAODAL010005493.1 coordinate 92,720, forward strand.
TTTTTCAGGCGGTCTGAAAAACCGCAAACCGGCTGAAAAACCGGCCGAAAACCCGTGCCATGGGGACATGCCCTTAGTGGCCAAAGTGAAAAATGCAGGACTTAAGAATCAATAAAAAATATTGAAAGTGATATGGAAAATAAAAAAAATATATAAAATATAAAAAATATATAATATTATATATATAAAATATAAAAAAAAAAAAAATATATATATATATATATATATATAATATATATATATATATATATATATATATTTTATAAACCAAAATGCTTAAAAAATTTGTTGAACATAAAAATGCGAGTTAAACAATAAGTCATTTTTGATGACACATTCCCTTTAAAGGACGCCTCTCCTCTTTCTCCTTTGCCATTTTATTGGCATGCTTCTTAGTGCCAATTTGCAATTTTCTTTGTGTTTAACTATTTGTCCGCTGCCTGTCCTGACCTTCTACTTTTGTCCAATGCAGTTTTCACATGCTTCTTGTACGTGGATTTACGGTCATTTTTTTCTACTTGCGGTTTACAGTCAGAAATGAGTCCCAGTAGTGTTTTGGGCGTGGATCTGCATTAAAATCACATAAATGTTTTAAGCGCTTTTTAAACGAGTTTTTAAGCCAACTCCATTGAAATCAATAGTAAATTTCCATGTGGAATACAACCAAAGCATGAACATTTTCTAAGTTTTTTACAGCAAAAAACAAGCACCAAAAATATGGATTTTATGAACTACAACACGTATTTTCTACAGAGGTCAATGGAAGTGATTTACGACAAGTTCGCATGGATTTCGACTTGAATTACTCGTTATGTGGACAGAGCCTTAGGCTACGTTCACACGGCGTAATTGCGACGCGTACAATACGGCCGCAATTACGCCACGTGCTTTGGGAGTCGTGCTGATCAGCGCGTACTCCCGCGGCGCGGGGGGGGCGGCAGCCCGCCAGCCCCATTGACATGCATTACTCGCGGCACGTATTCGCCACAAGTAATTGACATGTCACTTATCTCCCCGCTCGGCGTATTGTACGAGCGGGGAGGAGGCGTAATCTATAGTTCTCTGTGAGAACTAGGGATTACCGTAATTTCGGCACGCATCTCGCTCGTATTATGGCGTGTTGGATCCGATTTTGGATCCATAGTCTACACAGCACGGATTTTCCATTGTCGGATTTCCAGACCGCCGGTTTATTACACATGTTCTATAATCAATCGTATGACGGCAGATTCTAGCACCAATGTACTAGGGCCGGCCAAAATCCAACAGCGGACTTTGCCGCAAATCCAGACCAGAAACCGCGTTATGGTAATTGCAAAATACCGTCGCATTTCCGACTGCATTTTACAGTTCACGTGTAGACACAACCTTACCTAGGCATGAGGACCTGGACGAGAAAAAAAACAGACCTAAAAATAGGAAACTATAAAAAGAGGGGAAAAAAAAAACACGACATCTCCCCATCCCCCTAAAGGCTGCTGAGTCCGCACTGCAGTTCTAGTACAGGATGCGGCTGCGAGTGGGAAGCTTTAGCTCATTCTGCGCTCACACAGTCAAACAGAACTTGTACAGATACATGATAATAGAAGGCAGATTAGCAGTCCTGCAGCGCCAGGGCCATACTACAAGGTCTACAGCTCACGGTGAAGGAATATGCATTTCCTAATCCATTACAAACTATTTTTTCATAGACTAAGACAAAACATCTCTTTGAACCTTTTGGTTTCCTGGAAAGTGCCGAGTGCTTGTGGTTTTAAGATGACCTTGTGCTTTACAGTTAGAAATTAGAAATAGTGGTTTACTATAATTATTATTAGTATACTCCATTAGGATAAATACAGTTATACAAACAGTATAAGATTTAGATTTTTGCAGAGGTATTGGGGAAAAAATTAGTCTGGGTTCAAAAAAAAAAAAAAAAAAAGGGTTTGTTTCACCTTCCATATACAGGAAGTCTGCAGCAGAATCCATAACAATTGTTGAACAGAGCATGCTGCAGATTTTAAAATTCCCATCATGCTCTGAAATATGCATATATTTTTTTCTACTGTCTGTAAATGGAGTTAACCAAACCCCATTATTCACATGTGTTATGAACAAATTACATCATGTGTGAAAAAGCCCTTAAAGGGATTGTCTCACTACAAGGATTGCTTTTTATGTTAAAGGGGTTGTATCATTTCATTCAATGGTCTTCAGAATAAGGGGACAGTGAAAACAAGTAACTTTGCAATTAGATGTCATTAGCAAAGCTGTCTTGTATTCACAGTTTTCCTCATCTTCTGTTTCTGTTTACACTGATATGCAGTGCTGGTCAGATCCCTCCTCCTTGCATTTCAGTAGCTGGAAGCTCATTTACATTCTGTCAGGCCCCCGGTCAGCTGTATTCACGGAGCCTGCATTCCTGCCTTTCACTCAAAGTAAAGGACCGACACATTTTTACTCTGCACAGCCAGAAGAAACAGAATAACACTGCAGGGCTTCTACAATCAGGAAACAGCACAATTGTTTGTCGATCTCTGCCTCTCCTGCATAGAAGGGAGATCTGTGCCATTCATAGAAAGCTGGAGTCAACTTTAACAAATTTCAAGCTGTGAGATGAGAAGAGATCAGTGCTGTAGTCTAGATTGAATGCAGCCTGTGGTATGTATACAGCTCTTACAAAATAAGACTGATAGGGAGAGACACAGTGACATGTGGACTTGGAGAGGGAGGGGAGGGGGGGGGAATCGGGAGCCAGCATGAACAGTGAAGGGGGGATGATGTCACCCAGCTGGAAGGGGAAGAAACGCCCCTGCATTTCTAGAGTTGAGAAGCTGAGAGCAGTATGAATCAGCCGAACTAAAGAAGCGATACATCCCCTTTAAAGATCTTGCAAAAACAAGTCACTTTGTAACATGTGTCCATTAACAGTGTTCTACCTATTCTGAGATATCCCCTCTTGTATGGGTTGCATCAGCTCATCAGGTCGCTATAGCTACAGACCAATTAAATCTCTCCCGATAGGCTGCTAGCACTGGTTGCTATAGCTACAGACCTTGCTTCTACTGCAGCCTAGTGGAAGCCCGTAAACACACGACTGAATTCATAATGAAACCAAGAAAACAGGACTGAGGCAAGAAGAATCAGTGTAGTTAGATAATCCCTTTAAGAGGGTATTCTAATATTCAAAATTGCTTGTCAGTTAGTTTATAAAATAAAAAAAATTAAGGGCAAGAAAAAAAAATCATTTTAATCTAACTTCATAGATTCCGGTGCGGTCCATGCTGAAGTCACATAATGCTTATGTGACACTACAGCCATCCAAATCAGTGGTCACGTTCTGTAAATCCTGGAAGAGACCACTGCGGCCTGTGAATAGCTGCAAGGTCACATGAACAACAAACGTAACTTTATAAGCCAGGACCACCAAGAGCAGTGGCAGCAATCAAACGACTGGAGTTAAAAAGTGTTGGTTTTTTTCTACTTTATATTATCTCCAAATAACTGACAAGCATTTCTGAACACTGGAACACACCTTTAAGGTGGCCATACATATTGGATTAAAGGGGTTGTCCGGTTCCTACACTATACTCCCTTTATTCTGTATCTTGGTCTCCTGCTTCTGTTTTTCTTCTTCAGAACGAGGACGTCAGTGCTGCAGCAGTCGCTTGCCAATTCCCTTACATCATGGTTCAGAAGTAAAAAGCTCCGAATGATGATGAAAGCAGATGAACATGACCACAGCGGTGACCTCCTTCTTCAGAAGAAGAACAGAGAGACCCAATACCCGAATGGAGAGAGGTGAGAATAGTTTCTTTTTTCAGAGGGTTTTTTTTTTTACATTTTTTTTTTTTTAAACGGGGCACCCAGAGTTTAGTAGTTTTTTGGGGGTTTTTTACACAGGAACCAGACTTACTTTAATATCAGCCAACACCATTTATTTTGGCAGGACTGGTCAAGCATTTAACGTATTTGGGGTTGTCCTGATATTCCACCACTGGCAGAGGTCTGGAAAAAAAAGAGGGATCATGTTGCTGAATTTCCTTTTGTTCTCAAGAGATATAAGCCATGACGGTGTCCGGCTGTGGTCTTAATCAGCTCTTCCCATTCAGAACAAACATTTGCTGACTCAAGCACGCATGAAATTTGGGAGGGGGGGGGGGGGGGGTCGGAAAGAATAGCTGTTGGCCAAATAACTATTTTTCTATTGCAGTGATTTTACTCTCTCTCTCTAGGACCTATTAAGAGGGGTGCGCTGCGGGTGTTCTGTAGGATAAATTCCGCACACAAATATCTACACCAATTGGTGTGGATGTTGTTGTGGACTTTAGTCTCATGATACAGTGCCTTGGGAAAGTATTCGGCCCCACTGAACTTTTCAACCTTTTGCCACATTTCAAACATAAAGATATAACATTTTAATTTTTTTGTGAAGAATCAACAACAAGTGGGACACAATTGTGAAGTGGAACGAAATTTATTGTATATTTTAAACTTTTGTAAAAAATAAAAAAAAGTGAAAAGTGGGGCGTGTAATATTATTCGGCTCCTTTACCTTCAGTGCAGCAAACTCACTCCTGAAGTTCAGTGAGGATCTCTGAATGATCCAATGTTGTCCTAAATGACTGATGATGATAAATAATCCACCTGTGTGTAATCAAGTCTCCGTATAAATGCACCTGCTCTATGATAGTCTCAGGGTTCTATTTAAAGTGCAGAGAGCATCATGAAGTCCAAGGAACACACCAGGCAGGTCCGTGATACTGTTATGGAGAAGTTTAAAGTGATCATAATGAAATGGAAGGAGTATCAGACTACTGCAAAGCTACCAAGACCCGGATGTCCCTCTAAACTTTCATCTTAAACAAGGAGAAGACTGATCAGAGATGCAGCCAAGAGGCCCATGATCACTCTGGATGAACTGCAAAGATCTACAGCTGAGGTGGGAGAGTCTGTCCATAGGACAACAATCAGTCGTACACTGCACAAATCTGGCCTTTACGGAAGAGTGGCAAGAAGAAAGCCATTTCTCAAAGATATCCATAAAAAGTCTGGTTTAAAGTTCGCCACAAGCCACCTGGAAGACACCAAACATATGGAAGAAGGGGCTCTGCTCAGATTAAACCAAAATCAAACTTTTTGGCCACAATGCAAAACATTATGTTTGGCGTAAAAGCAACACAGCTTATCACCCTGAACACAACATCCCCACTGTCACACATGGTGGGGGCAGCATCATGGTTTGGGCTTTTCTTCGACAGGGAAAATGGTTAAAATTGATGGGAAGATGGATGGAGCCAAACACAGGACCATTCTGGAATAAAACCTGTTGGAGTCTACAAAAGACCTGAGATGGGACGGAGATTTTATCTTCCAACAAGACAATGATCCCAAACATAAAGCAAAATCTACAATGGAAAGGTTCACAAATAAACGTATCCAGGTGTTAGAATGGCCAAGTCACAGTCCAGACCTGAATCCAATCGAGAATCTGTGGAAAGAGCTGAAAACTGCTGCTCACAAACGCTCTCCATCCAACCTCACTGAGCTCCAGCTGTTCACAAACGCTACTCTAGGAAAACACACAATGGACTTGGCCCATATGAACATACCCTTAGGCCATGTTCACACGGCTTATTTCGGCGCGGACTGGGCCGAACTGCGCCCGGATTTGCCTGCAGTAGGGCGCCAATCCTCGCCGTAATTAGGGTAATCCATTTCCTATAGAGAACATGGTTTCCGTCGCCCCTCCACGCTCGGCAATCCGCCGGGGGGGAGAAAGTGACCTTCACTTATCCAGGGCAACACGCGCCTGGATAATGGAATCAGGGGGCCGGGGGGGGGCCGTGTCCCCGCCCCTTATTCAAGATGGATTTGCGAGCGCAATCCGGCTCGCAATTCCGTCTTGAATAAGCCGTGTGAACACGGCCTTAATGTGACCTTGCACCCTTTCTTCACTCTTAGGCTATACCTACACAGCCATGTTAAAATGCCGTCCAAAATCCGACAGCATTTTAGCATCGCTGTACCGTGGTTTGTGGTGTGGGTTTGCACTAAAAACCGCAGTTGGTTTTCGGATTTCCAGTACATAATGGCCACAGGAATCTAGGGAATCCGTTAAAGAGGAAATTTTTTGGATTTTCGCTGTGGTTTAAAAAATCCCCTTTGAAACACTGTGCTGCTTAGCTACCCCCAAAAAGTTTCTATTGCGGTTACACAGCGCGGTTTTACTTAGTTTTTCCCGCATTTTTTAAATACTGAACCCAGGGGGAACTCCCGGGGGTAGCAGGGTAGCAGTTCCCCGGGGCCCTGCGCTTAGGGGCCCGCCCCCCGGGGAAGTGTTTTCTGCGTCCGTCCCCGGTAATGCCGCTCCTGGGCCTGCCGACAGGAATTTAAACTTTCACTGGGGGGGGCGGGGAGCTCGGGCCCGGCGCATGCTGCCCGGCCCGACCCTTCAGAGGCACGCCCCGGGGTACAAATGGGGGCCCGACGCTCCCCCGCACTTCCCCCTGGGGCGCTTTTGGATCGGTGGGCGCGCGCGGGACCACATCCCGCGGCCCCGCTGAGCACAGAGATGCAGAGAGGGCACGGGGGCCCTCGGGGGGCATGGCCCTGAGGAAAGTAAAACTATTTCTTATTTTCCTACCCCATACCCTGCCGTTCCCCCCCCCCAAAAATGCCTCCCCGGAAATACCCCCCCCCCATATGCCTCCCGCTCCCCCCCCCCATATGCCGCCTTTAAAAAAAACCCCCCCCCCCCGGCCGCCTAAATAGCCCCCCCCCCCCCCCTCCTAAAAAGCCCCCCCCCCCTTTAAACCCCCCCCCGGCCCGCAAAAAACCCCCCCCCCCCAAAATAGCCCCCCCCCCCAAAAAGCCCCCCCCACCCGCAATACCCCAAAGCGCCAAGCCAACCCCCTTTGCCAAAACCCCCCCCCAGCCCCGCCCCCCCCCCCCCCCCCCCCCCCCCCCCCCCCGCCCCCCCCGCCCCCCCCCCCCCCCCCCCCCCCCCCCCCCCCCCCCCCCCTATAGCTACCCTGAAGCCTGACGCCAAATACCCCCCCATAGCCCCCTAAAGCTTGCCTACCTTTATAGCCCCCGAAGCCTGCCTCACTTAATGGGGGCCCCCTTTTCTTTCCCAAACCCTCCTATGGGGCCCCCATAGCCCCCCAACCCCTGCTACCTGTAGTTTCCCATAGCTACCTAAACCCGCTGCCCCATAAGGGGACTTATTGGTCCTAAACCTTGCCTATTGAGGCCCCATATATCCTATCAAACCCCGCCCGCCTAAAAGGACCCCCTATCCCGGGGCAGGTGTGGGAAAAATCAGGATTCTAAAATATTTTTGTAAAATCTGGGAGGCAAGTGGTCGGGGGAAAGTCCTCATGATGGGGACGGACCGGGTGCAAACAAAGGGGGAAAAACCCCGACCGTCTGAGAGACGTCACCTGTGAGCACAAGTGGGAACTGCCTGTAAATCACTTATATGTCTGCACAGGCGTGTACATGCTATCTACCATATATGCACTGTAGGAGGTAAAATACATCTGTAGAGCCTGTGTACACTGGTATATCCACATTACACTGTATGGGGGGTAATTACATTTGCATGTGGTACCCGGGTTGTCTACCACTATATGGTCCTGTAGGAGGATTTACAGTCGCAGAGCCGTGAACAGGGGTTTTACCACTATAATCACTTTTGGGAGGAAATATACATTTGTAGGCCTGGAAAATGGTGCTCCCATATATGGTCATGATGGGGGTTATATACAGTCTGCGAGCCTGTGTCATGGTATATCCCACTATTTGGTCACAAAATTATTAAAATTTTATTATTAGACAGTATTGGGTCTTTGTGTAGATCAGTAAAAGTGTAGGGTTTTATTCAGTCACTATGTGGTGGTAATTTGGGTCATGTTCGGTGGAAAATAGGCCTTTTGTAATAGCTTTTGGTAATGTTTTTTTTTGGTATAGGGATTTGATTGGTACATATTGGGTAGTAGGGTGAGGTATTTGCCCCTTGTATTACACATTATCTCAGCAGTCCGTACTGGTCGGGTCAGGGAGGTGGCGAGGGGGGGGGGGGGGTGGGGGCCCCCCACCAAAATTTTTTGTTTGGAGCCCGGGGCTTCTCTAGTTACGCCCCTGCTGAATCCGCAGAAAATCCGACCATAAACCAGTTCTGTGTAGACATATACTTACAAGGCGAGTATGCGCTGTCTAAAGCACTAACCAAGCAGTGCTTGTGGGAACTGTAGTTTTCTGAGTGACAAATGGTGATCATATGACAACGTAACCACTGAATGCTGACACTAAGCAGTGACGCAGGGTAAAGGGTTTGCAAAGGCAAAATAGAAAAAAAAAAGCAAAAGAAAAGTCGGATTTTTTAAGGGTGTTTTTAACAAAAAAAGTGTGAGGGGGTTTCCTTGGAAAAAAAAAACTCTTTTGAAAAAACCCCTTAAAAAAAACCCTTTTTCCCTAAAAGCTTAAAATAAAATTTTTTTCTATGCACAGTGGAACGCTCTCACACCCGGGGGGAAAGGGACCCGCAGCAAAACCCCCAGTCACCCTTTTAATCCTCGATATAGGGGTCCCACCCAAAAAAGCCATTAAATTTTTAGACTGGAAACCCATTTTTTAAAAGGGAAAGTGTCATCCAAAAAAAAGACTTATTGTTTTAATCACGTTTTTATGTTTAAACCCATTTTTTTTTGGAATTGTTTTTTTTTTTTTATTTTCCATATTTTTAGTATTTTTTTAATAAATTTTTTAAAATCCCCGCAGTTTTCACTTTGGCCCCTCGGGCCCAAAAAATTTGTCTTTAAAACTTTTGTTCTGTTTAGGGGGCTTTTTTGTTGTCTGCTCATTATCAGTAAAAACCCGGGGCAGGCTGGGAAAAGGGGGGACCAAATTTTTACAGATAACACAGAATCCACCCGTCCCCAAGAGGAGATTTTCACAGTCCCCCCTCCCCTCCCTTCAAAGTGAAAACTCTCCCATTTAAAATCAAGGGGCAGGAAACGTCTTAAGAATCCTATGTGCAAGAAATGCAGTAAAAACATCTCCTGACTGCTGTTTAAAACAGTGCAAGCAAGAATGTCTTCCCCACAATATATATAATGGCCCGGGTTGAAAAAACTACAATCCCGGACATAAAAAAGAGAGGAAAAAAAAAAGGATCAGGGGCTTGATTTTAATAATTTAAAAAAAAAAAAAAAATTTTGGGGAAGGTTCCCTTTTTAACAGGTTCCCCAAAGTTTTTTTATGGAAAATGCATTCAGTGCAACATGCTCACTGAATGGGTATCTTAAAGGGGTTTTTTTCCACAATCTTTATTTATTACCTCCCGTATCCAGCCTTCAGCTTCCCGTGTGCTCAGAAGGGGGCGTGTGTGGAAATTTTTTTGAATTGCATATCATGTGGGCCCCAGGGACAGGGGAAAAAAAAAACCCGGCCCTTTTCCCCTCTGCAGTCAAAGAAAGGGTTTCCCATATGTAAAGCATTGTGATTTGCTGAGAGGTAATTTTTTGTTCACAGCACAAAGGGGCCCCAGGGTTAAAATCCCCGCAAAAAACCAAACCTGTGTTGATTTTTTTTTTTCTCTTTATCAATTTCAAGACCTGATTGAGGTTTTTTTTTTATTTATTTGCACTTTTTGCAATTAACAAAGGAGTACAGAGGACGGGAGTAGATGACAGCCCCTGGGTTAAAACACTCGTAGCTGCCTGAGAGGAGAGGTGAATGTCTGAGCATGTGCAACAGGATTGAGAAGTTCTCAGCCTTGGTCGGATCCCCGGGAGATGAGCTGTAAACAATGGATCACTAAAGGAGCAGTAAACAAAAACGGTCCAGAATTTTTAATAAAAAATGAATGGTGAAAATGTTTGTTATTTCATTTGCAAGCTTCCCACGTCTCTTTTACTTCGTGGCAAAACCCCTTTAAGCCACAAAACAATAGGGATATAGAGTGCTGTGCTTAGAGAACAAAAAAAATGCTGAAGGTACTCAAAATCAAACGCACCACATTCATCAAAACGGCCACACAGAGAAAGTGGCCTTGACAAATACAGGAACTCATTTATCAAAACGAGTGTAAGGAAAAAAAAAAAAAAAAAGTAAAGATGCTGCTTTAAAGGGGCTCTCTAGTTTAGAAAATGCTGGTGACGTCTAGGAATTCACCTTTTTTTGCCATATATTGCCGTTTCTATAGATGTATGAACAGGCTTATGGCCAAACTTGGCGCAAAGTGCACCTGACGACACATTTTCATGCATCAAAGTTTGGAGCGACACTGCCATGCAAAGTTTGGTGCATAAAACAATTTTGAGTGTTGTGTGCCAAAAATGTTTGGCGCACAACACTTTCATCCATACTGTGGTATTATATACTCCTCTGTATCTATTTAGAACTGGTGTGTCAGCACCAAGTTACAAAAATGGTGCATACAAATTCATAGATGTCGCCGTTTATTTTTTTCTACCCTATTATACAATTCTGAGTTCATAGAGAAGCCAGAATGTAGGGCGATAATAAAGAGCGTCTCATTCTGGAGGACCTGTCCTGTCCTGCATTACACAAAAAGCCAACTGATTTGAATGAACACTGTAATGGTGGCACTGAAGGTAAACTGTACTCTTACTGCCAGATTTCCCCACAAACTATATCCTATATCCCAGTAAGAAGACATTTTATGATTAACTTATTGTCAAAGGACCCTTCTAAAAAATGGGTTGTCCAAAGCGGAGAACCTCTTTAAGAGGGTTTTCCTACTATAGATATTCCATAGGATAGGTAATAAATGTCTAATCACTCAGGGTACGACCACTGGAACCACCTCTAGGGTCCCATATTCCTTACTGTACACAGGTCTCTGGCACAGATTATAGCACTCGGTTATCTTCATCAGTCACATTGAGTAAAGCAGCAGTGCACATATTCGACCACTGCTCCGTTCCAAACTTTCCATGCTACACGAGTGCAGTGATGGAAGGTGGGGACCCAGACCCATTTTAGTTGTCCTGAGGGTCCTGGCATTAGAACCCCTAGAATCTGTTGATAGGTGATAAATGTAGCATATACCCTGTTTCCCCGAAAATAAGACAGTGCATTTTTTTATGCAATACTGAGTTTGGCTGCTTATGCTGATGGTTGTGATGAAATCACTACAGTATATTAATAATGTTGAATGTTTTGTTCAACAATAAATGTGAATTATTGTTCATAGAACTATAAAACATCCCCTAAAAAATAAGTCTTCGATCGTCTTTAGGAGAAAAAATTTATATAAGACACTGTCTTATTTTTGGGGAAACACGGTAATAACGCTTATCAAGAAGCATGAGATGTCCAAGATGGCATCCGGCGCCTTAGATGATAGGAGAGCCTTAGATCTAAGGCGCCGATGCCATTTTTGGACATTTTCATGCTTCTTGATATGCGTTATTATACACTACTTTTGACAGTAGATAAAGTATCATCTTATATTTTTTGGCAACCGTTATCATATGCTTTTTCTGGTAACATATAGGTATCTTTATATCGGTTATCTTGTTATTTATATTACAGGATATTCTATTGAACTTATTTTTGCTTATTGTATAATTCCCCTGATGAGCCCTCATTTAGAGGGGGAAACACGTTGGGATTATTCTTTATGTATGTGGATTATTCTTTTATACATGAGATTATCTTTGGTGCATGGGATTATTCTTTAGGCATTTTTTGTGTATTGCTTGTAATTTTTTGAAGTCTTTGGAGCTTTTTGATAGTGGTTGGTGCCAGCTGGGTAAAGCAGCCTTAATTAGAGGCCGTCCGCACACCATAGTGGAGCGGCTCTTCTCAGGGCGATGACCCCACTGTTGGATGACCTCTAAAGGACTTATTGTCACTGTATTTCTTTTTCCCTGTTTTGGGATTTACATGTCATTTGGCATAGGGGACTTGTTATCTTTTTAATATTTTTCATAAAAGCAATATTTTAGTGGGTTAAAGGGGTTTTATCGTTACAAAGATCATGTCTCAGATTATGGGGACAGTAAAAATAAGCACTTTTGTAATTGGCTTGCATTACCTCAGTCACTTGGTTTAGCAGATATCAGCTTCTCTGTAAATCTGTATTCTGTTTCTGCTGTTGCTCTGTTGCTGGTCGGAACGCCCCCTGGTTGATTCCCTAGACACTCCCCCTGCACTGTGATTGGCTGGCTGACATTTCATTCAGCCTGTTGGGATACGCCCCTAGACAAGAAACACCCCGGCCACGCCCCCTGCGCTGTGATTGGCTGCCTGCACACTCTGTGTTTACTCCCCTCTGAGCTGTTAAAATTGATAGTGAAACCAAGGTCTGCTGGCTCTATGTACATCTCCCAGCTCTATGGTGATGATCTGGGCAATGACTGGCTGTTTAAGGGGCTTTTGCCAAGAGGTTGTTTCACCTCCTCACAGGTCCAGTCCTTAAGCTGCTACTTTGAAAAGAGGGCATTCTGTTCCTCAGGGCTAATAGAAGCCCCGCCTCCTTATGACGTCATCATTTGCAGTATATAACAAAAGGATTGAACACTGTGTCTGCATAAGCTGCTTGTATAGTGCAGTGCTTAGCTGATCCACTCTGCAAGATAAAGGTTAGGAGTTCAAGTCCCATCAGTATTTTCTTTTTTTCTTTTATAAATTGTACACATGTAAAGATATGAAAATATATGTGTAGACATCTATAATTTTATTCATATACATATACAAAGCTCCCCTATATAGTGTCCCATTGTCACAGTAGTCACACCAAGCACTTCCAACATATGTGATACAATGCATATATTCTGGGGGATGAGACATGATATAGGGGAGCTATGTATGTGTATATATATCATTATAGAGATTAACATATATATTTTAGGTCTCTCTACATATGTGTAGAATTTAGGGGGTTGTGAAAATATACTCTGTGAGGGGACTAGAACTCCAAACCCCTTTGTTGTAAAAGCAATACTCTATCACTGCTCACTGCTCTACCGCTGCACCAACAGCCCAAGTTAGTTACAAGCTGAGCAGGGCCTTCTCTCAAAGCTGATTTGCTTCTTCCCCCATTGTTTTCACTCACATGTCACTGACAGGAAGCAGAGATCTTTACTTGAAGCTGACATTTGTCCTTGTAGTTGAGTAAAGGTCTCTGCCTGTTGTCAGTACAATTTGGATGAACACCACTAGAAGTGAAAGCTGCTGGCTTTCAGTGTAATTTGTGTGATAAGAGATATAACAGGTGCTTGTGGAGCCTGAAGGCTGCAGACATAAGCAGGCAGGAGGCTACAGAGCTGTTATATCCAGACAACCTTCTGCATCCCCTGCTTCATACAAAATGGTGATGTCACAGTTCTTCAGTGAGGGGAGACACGCCTCGTGGGAGGGGAGACACGCCTGCTGACAGGAGAGACACGCCCCTGGATTTCAAACTCAATCTGAGAAAATTAGCTGAACAGCCCAAACGATAACACCCCTTTAAATTCAACTGCAGTGATAGGTTTGCATATTTTCCCATAGTCTATCATATTTGTTGTGTTTTTTTAGGTGATAAATGTCTTTAACCATTTTATGGCCTGCTATGGACAACTGCTTTACGTACTAGTATAAAATCACAAGCACTGTCCACATAATGCAAAGCATGTGGTGTCCTAATATGTTCTTCCAAGGCCTATGGCCTGCTCAGCTAATTCAGACCATGTCGATGAGAGCCTGTCACAGCTCATCTCTTGCAAGCATCACTTATGATCCTGTTACATAGGCTGATGATACAGCACTTACCTAAGTAACGTGGGAAATTAGCTGCCCATTATAATTGATCTATGGCCACAGGGATTCTCTTAAATGTTAAAATGTCTAGTCTAACCATACACCTTTTTTACGTTGGTTTACTTTATGCCACTAACTGTGGACAAATTTTGGCGCTGTTTTTTTGGCACACACTAAAGTCATGCAACTACCAAGACCATGTTCTTTTGTCTGAAGTGTCTAAAAAATCCCCAAAAAACACATCATAGATGTGGTGTAAAGCAGGTACACCATTATTTTTGGCACAAATTGTGGCAGAATTCTGGTGCAAATGCCTAGCCCCAGTGTATTTTACCTGCAGTGTTCTTTAGTAGGGGTCCTATACTTTGCCCTAGTCTTGTCCAGAATGCCCACTCTATGAGGCGAGTATGTTAAAGGTGTTCTCCGGGACTATGTTTTTATTTGTTTAGATCTCATAACTTAATTATATTGAACTTTGTAACTGATAACTGAAATCATTTACCTGTTCTGCTTTGCAAAACCAGGCAAAGCGTCCTTTACTTCCCTCCTTCCTACATAACATGTGACGTTCATTGATCACATGGCCCTAATGGAAGTTTTGTCATCACTCAGTCGGTGTGCTTTGAAGCCAGGCTCAGTTCAGAAACACTCCCCTGTAGTGGACATGACGTGAGCAGAAAAAGATCTGGCTACCTCTAGTGACGCATCAGTCACTACATAAACAGAGGTGCTGATAGGAATGTAATCATTAAAATACAGAGCTGGACGGGAAGGGTGTTATACACTAATGTGGACACATACAGTGATAACTATGTGTACGTAGTGACTCACTACTAAAGGTCTAGGTGTCTTCAATATTGTGCACTGTATTTACCTCTTCTGATAGCAGAAATGTCTTTTTCATAAATTTGCTAAACAGACCTTTTCACCTGGTCAGACGACTGACTTGCATTGTTTGATTGGATGAATGTGCATTAGGACCTCTGAGATTATTCAGCAGCAGTCAGAAAAAAAGTTTGCCTACTGCTCTTTATATATCATGAGATGCTGCCCTCACATCACTGGGTGCAGAAATGATACCACATCCCCTACAGCAAGCACACAGCTTTCCCATTACCAAAAACTGATTGCAGTAGGGGATGTAACATCACTCACCTTTCTTGGATGCTAGATAGGCTATCCAGTGTACAGGAAAGCTGGATGATGCCAGATTCCCCACAGCAATCAGAGTTACAATGATGGGATAGTGATGTACCTGCTGTGGTGGATGTACAGCACATACCTAGAAATATATAAACCAAATTATATATATTTCTATTACCAGTATTATAAAATGAAGAAAGAATGTTGTTGTTTTTTTTTTCAACATGTTACAAACTGTGAATGGTGCACTGTACTACACACAGCCTGCTGCAGACAACCAGAAAGTGAAGTGGAGCAGAGATGCAGAGGGCATGAGGTGTACATGTCCAAGAATGATGATGTAAGGGTGTACAGGACAGGACTGAATAGGAGGATGAGGGGGCGGCTGCAGAGAAGTCCTAGATTGTAACTGCAATGGATTCTGGGATTTGAAGTAAAGAGATGCTGGAGAACTAATGACCCACCCAAAAGCTGGGAGTTTCACTGATCTTATGAAAGCTGAATAAGGAGGCAAAATAGAGGAAAAGAAACACATGGAGGTGGTGGAAAATCTTAACTTTTCAATGTAAATGCTTTTTATAGTGTTTTATGAAATCACTAAACTCAAGAATAACCCCTTTAATTTGCTTCTACAATGCAAAGCCAGCTCTCAAAATAGTCTTTATTAAAATGCTATAGATTTGACAGCACACTATGCCTCATTAATCAATATTATCTTTGTTGCCCATAGCAAACAATCAAATCTTAGCTTTCATTTTTCAAAAGCAGTTTTAAAATAATGAAAGCTGAGCTATTATTGGTTGCTATGGTCAACAAAGCTAGTTTTACAATTAGACAGTTTTGATGAATGAGGCCCAGTGTTGCTGGCTGCTCTCCCCCTTACTTGGTCCTAGTGTTAGGGTATGTTCACACAGCTTAAAATGCTGCGTATTTTGGCGCGCGTTCCGCCGCGTATTGCGCATTATATATGGTGTAATGCGTGCCGCTATTACAATAATTTATGGCTCTCGGAGAACTATGGTTTACGCGTCATCCCCCCATGCGTATAATACAATTGTATTGTACGCACAGGGGGAAGAATTTACATGTCAATTGTTAGCTGCGAATACGCGCCGCTGATAATGTATGTCTATGGGGCCGCTACCCCCCCTCCCCTGATTTGGAATTACGTGGTTCTAAAACACCCGGCGTATTGCAGCGCATACTAGACGTGCCACAATAAGTCGTGTGAACATACCCTTAGGCCCTGCTCCCCTCTGCCTTCAAGGCTCCACTCCAATGCAACATCAAAATATATACCACAATGGAATCTGACAGACCCAATTACAAGTCATCAGGACCAACAACCCTCGGCTTTCATCATGTGACATAGTTAGCATCAAGGCATTATGGGAAAGGGGCTGAGAAGCCCACAGCGCCCTCTGTTGGTTGTAACAAATCCTCAATTTGCTTTTGACCCACCGAGTCTTGAGAAAGCAAAAAGGATTTTTAGCCAAGCCAGTAGAGGGCGAAAAGGCAAAACAAAAACTCTACAAGCCGTTCATTTGGTGCTCTCCTTAAGGAGAGATCTTCCCTTTCTGAGCTACCCGATGCCTCCCTCACAGCCAGCCAGTATCTTCTCTAACTCTGCACTGAAGAGGGACAAAAATCCCGAAACAGCGTTTGTCTGCAGATGAGAGATACTGGCTTGGCTAAAAAAATCCTTTTTTGCTTTCTCAAGACTCGGTGGGTCAAAAGCAAATTGAGGATTTGTTAAAACCAACAGAGGGCGCTGTGGTTTCTCAGCCCCTTTCCCAAATGCCTTTTTTGATATGCAGATGCTAAGTAGAGGGCGAAAAGGCAAAACAAAAACTCTACAAGCCGTTCATTTGGTGCTCTCCTTAAGGAGAGATCTTCCCTTCCATAGTTAGAATCATCATTTTTCAATGACCGCACGAAAAATGTAATTGATAACGTAGGTGGGAACTCTGCTTTAGAGATACTATCAGGTGTTCAAAATTTGGAGAGGGAGGACTCGCATCCAAGGCTTCAGGAAGAGTGGATTACACAGTTGTACTGTATTGCTGTACAGATAGAGAGGAAAACAGACATAGCAGCCTGCTGGAGGAGGGAATCACACAAACTGTGAATCAGTGCACAGAGAGGGGAGAAAGCTCTGTAGGGGAGGGGGAGTTATACAGTCTTCGTCATGTCTGTCAGTACAGTGAAAAAGAAATCCCCCATGGCCTGATGAACTGGAGAGCAGCACATGAGCAGTAGTAACAGCAGCAGCATTGTGGACCCAGCCTGAAAGCACAAGCAGGTTATATACTCCAGATCAGGGAGTCTTTTTTTTTTTTTTTTTTTTAGAACAATACCACTGCAGTTTCTGATGCAGTTTTTTGAACCAAAGCCAGAGTAGATCCAGCAGGTAACAAGAAGTAAAAAGTCCCACCATTATATATCCCATTACTTTTGGCCCCACCACTGGATTTGCCTAAACAATAAATTAAAAACTACAACAAAAAGTTCAGCAGTTTTCACAAAAATACATTTAAACAAAAAAAAAATCACCCTAAAGGGGTTTTCCTACAGTAACAGAGATAAATTAGAAAAATACTCAGGTCAAAACGGGTTCATCCTATAACAGTGTTGATCCAGAGAAAGGCAAAAACCCCTATTGCCGTACAGAAGAGAAAGCGTTTCCTCTGACTCCAAACATGGCAATCAGAATAAATTTCTGGATCAATGTGCAATCTCCAGAATCTAGTATCCAAAACCTGTAATTATATACAGTGCTTCCTCAAATTACAATAGCCTCAGGATACAACAGTACTTCCTCAGACAACATAAGCAGAGGGTGGCTTCCACATACAATGTCCCAGACACTGACCCAGTCAGTAGTTATGAACATTTTCCTTGTAAAACATCTGAATTAGTGCCGTACATGCAGTGATTGGGGACTGAATTGCACCTCTATATATAACAGTGCTACAGTATTACACGTTCTGTACTGCTCTTTACATGTGCCAGGATGAGTGGCTCCTTTGGGCACCAGATGAGGGAGCCCAATTTTCTTTTTTCTGGCACATTGTGTATAAACTATATGACTCAAAGAAGCTCCCATCCTCAAAGTGGAAAGTGATATCCAACTTCCAGCAGCTCTTTCTAATTGATTATATATATATATATATATATATATATATATATATAAAATAATATATATCTAATATAATATAAATATACACACACACACACACCACACACACACGCTTTCTGTTTAGTTAAAGGGGTGTTCCCACAAAGTAAGCCAACTGCATGGGCTGGCTCTCTACTAGCTGCAGGCCGACTATGCCTGAGAATAAGGAGAACAGCACTTGCGGCCATCCCTCTCATTCGTTCTATGGGAGTTCCGAATATGACAGAATGCATGGTAGCTGAGAGTCGACCTGTGCAGTGCGAAAGCGCCTTTACCTACTTAATTATTTTAAATCTTCATACTGCACTATGTTAGTCACATTTTGGGGCCTCCTAACTAAATATCAATTTACAATAGAGCTTCCAATAGAGTTATTGTTTCAACATACATCCAAATAATACTGTATGCTGAGGGACCACTGTGTGTGTGTGTGTGTATATATATATATATAAATATTAATATATATATACTATATAAAAATAACACACACAGGCAGTCCCAGTTTACGAACGGGATAGGACTGTAGGTTTGTTCTTCAAGTTGAATTTGTATGCAAGTCAGAACAGTCTGTGCCTTTGTTAAGAAGAATTCACCTCATGTGCTGCTGTGACATGCTGGCACTTGTCATTCCACAGCTGCTATCTGCTAAGGAATACGGAACTACAAGTGCCAGCATGCCCCATTAGTCTCCGCTTGTAACTAGGGGACAGATGTAAGTCGAAACGGTTTTAAGTCGGAGAACTGCCTGTGTGTGTATATATATTATATATATATATATATATAATATATATATATATATATTCACACACACACACACGTATACATATATACATACACATATATACCCACACAATTTTTTTTTTTTTACATATGGGTAATCTGAATAGCTTTGCAAGTAGATTGCATTACTTGTATGCTGATCCATACTTGTAGCCTGCATTATATTCCAAAGCAGCATTCTTAAACAACTCTGCGAGTTGCTCTGGAAAGCGGTTAACAGACACACCGCTAACAGTGGGATGCAACAGTTGTCTACAGTGCGCCAGCATAAGGATCTGTCCACAGGACAAGAATTTCCAGTCAAAAATCAACGTGGATTCCAATTTTAAAGACTAACCAAAAAACGACTGTAAAACCATCCCCATAGACCTCAATTAAAAATCTGCATTGTAGTCCACGTGACTCAAATTTTCTGAGGTCGGGTTTCAAAGCCGCTCTCTATGAGAGCTATAAATTTCCGAAATTGGGGGGTGCACAATTTTGCTGCGTAAAAAGAACAAAAAAGGGACAAAAAAGCAGCCTCAATTACGCCATGGAAAAATTCCCAAAACACCGTCCCAGAAAACTCCTAAAACATTTCCCAAAACTCTTGGGATTTACGATTTCAGTAGTGAAGTTTTGCTCCCCGAAGCTTGCATTTATCAGTGCAGCTATGTAGTATAATACAGCCTGTAACAGAATCAATACAAGAAAAGTAATGTAATGTATTTACAAACTTACCACACTTTTGTATGAATATCAATCCTACATGGAGACTACAAAGCTTCTTTTCAGACTGACCTACTATTCACGGCCATGTTTGAGGGAACTATACAAATAAAGGCGAGCAGCCTAAGCCCTTCCGTACTGCGAGGTCATCACTGATGAACGGGATTGGATTAAATGGCACAGACAGTAACCAGTTATATGTGCCAGCTTCCCTGGTATAGTGTACCCAGCCAAATTAGCAATGCAGCGCAGTGACAATAGCGAGCTGTCCCCTCGTTCCCAAAATAACGCTTTAATTTCTACCAAAAAAAGGGACTGCGAGCTTCCGACCTGGAAATGAGCCATTGTACACCTGAGGAGCACAAATAATTGCGCAATTTTGGGGCTAACATGTCTTATGGTAAAAAACCTCAACGTAAAAACAAAAGGGAAGGAATTTATAGTTAACCCAGAAAATTTTTTAGCCTATCTCTTAAGGTTTTTAAAACATAGAGACGCCGACCACAGAACTGAAACAGTGGTAAATTTTCAGATCCAGACCATGCAGCACTCCACATAGTCTGACAAAAGCAGAGCACATTTAGGAAACCTGAACAATAAAGGGAAAATACATTTGAGTATCCCCTTTGAATTTTTAGAGAAAACATTAAAAGTAATTGGGGGAACCCCACGCCCGGTTTCGCCGGGTTTTTTTTAGAAGGTTTCGGTTTTTCAGGGCCGTCCCGAAAAACCACCGCAAACGAACACAAAGGGTCGCTGTGGCAAACCCGTATCACAGTCCCCACTGCAACAGGTTTTCCGCCGCGGGCCCGCCCGAAAAGCATTGTGACTGGCACATTCTTCCATCTCGTTTCGGACGGAATATGTGCAAGTGGAAATGGGGAGGGCTTTTCCTCCCCGCCGTCACGCGGAGAAAAACCTTACTCTCCCCTGGCTCCATGGGGACGGCCGGTCAAAACAGGAAATTATACGGTCAGCATAAACCGACCTGGCATTTGTCCAATTCCGTGTGAACGCAACCCATAGGCAGTGTTCACACGCTTATTGTCGACGTAATAGCAGGGATGGATTCTCGCCCCGCAAGTTTACGCCAGCAGCCCGTTCAGGTGGTTGTGGTGGGGTGGGCGGGGGGGTTTGGCAGCTCGCCGGCCCCATAGACATCATTATTCACTCCGCTTACGAACTCCGAAAAATAATGTGCATGTCATCTATTTCCCTTTGGGAGAGGAGACGGAATCCATAATTTTCACTATGAGAACTTGGATTACCGTAAAGACAGGAGGGACGTATATTCAGCCGTACTGCAGCGCACAAAACGGCGCTCAGTACGCTGCAATCCAACCAGAATTAAGCCCGTGTGAACGAGGCCTTAGGGTTGTTGCTTTTTTTTGCCATGTGGATTTTTAAGGTTAGGGGGGGGGGGGGGGGGGGGGGGGGGGGGGGGGGGGGGGGGGGGGGGGGGGGGGGTGGGGGGGGGTTCTGTATTGAAATCCGATGACAATCCTCAAACTACAGGCAGTCCCCTACTTACATCTTTCCGACTTACATACGTCCCCTAGTTACAAACAGAAACTTAAGGGGCGTTGGCTGATCATTCAACACTGAGTCACCGCCCCATGATAACCAAGTTGCCAGCATGCCATCAGCTGCACATGAGATAGCAGACCGTTAGGTTGAAATCTTCTTAAAAAAGAAAGGGCACAGAACAGAAAAGACAAATGTAGAAACTTGTTTCCCTGCACTATCCCAAAATGTTTTTGCTGGATTGAAATTTAATAAATCTACCTTGTTCCTACTTACATACAAATTAAATTTAAGAACAAACCTACAGTCCCTATCCTGTTCGGAACCCGGGGACTGCCTGAAATGGGGTTTCATGCCCCCTGATCATATGCAATGGAAAATTTCCATGGTTCAAAGTTATCATCTATGGGGCACCTTCTGCTAGTACTTTGTCTTGAGCATAAAGGAAGAGAATTAGCACTACTACATTACAAATGTGCTGCAGCTCAGCCTCTGACTTCTGGCACAGAAATACACGTCAGCTTGTAATCCATCATGTGAACATGGCCTTAGATTTCCGACAACTGTGCATGTTTGGGGGGGGGGGGGTGGGGGGGGGGGGGGGGGGGGGGGGGGGGGGAGAGGGTAAGGAGGAGAAACTGAGGGGTTCTTTTTTGGCAAAGTTATTTTATATATTTTTTTCTATTTAAGCTGGGTTGACCACTATCATCATTTGTGCCAAAGGATATGCAATACAAATGCTTATCTTCCAAATTTTGTTTATAACGTACTGACGGATGGCTAGACAAGATCATTTCTATAATAAGATCATATGGGTATTCTTCCATTGCATGTGCAATAAGGGTTGTCCTCTACCATGTCCTTGTGGGCAACCACCAGTCCTAAAATGCTTCAGTCATCAGTCGAAAAGCAGATGACTTTACGCATAAAATGCATGCTTGTTGTCTATTGTGTATTCTCTTACTGCACTTAGAGGACATGTGAAGTCTCCTGACTATTCTATTTTAGTAAATCCTTGTGTTCCCTGTGACATAACAATTCTGGAGCATCTTCTCTTATATCTCTGTGTTGTGATTTCCTCTGCTATTTCTCTTAGAAAAGTATTACTGAATCTGTCAAATGGGTGTTACCATTCCAGTTTCCAAAGGGGCGTATTCCTGAACAATGACTGTCATCACTGATTGGACAAAGTCAGACTGTGAAGGGACACATCCCCAATTGGCAACACCCAGCTAGAAGAGAAGATGGTCCAGAATTGATATTTTATAGGAAACAAGTATTTACTAACACAGACATTTCAGGAATGACTACAGATCCTATATAACAGCTTTGGACTAGTCCACAGGGGAAAAGACAGAGAAAGAGTCGCAGAGTGCAAAAGTCATGAATAGAAACTGTAGGGTGGGCCCCAGTCCGACACTGTTCTTTAAAGGGAAACTGTCAGGTGGTTTATGCTGACTTATCTAGGGTTCTCTCCCTCTATCATATAACCCTATATATCACAGAGCTCAGTCTTTCTCCTCATTTCCCTCTAATCATATAACCTATATATCACAGATCTCAGCTTCACTCCCCTCTATCATATAACCCATAAAATCACAGAGCATCAGCTTCTCTTCTTTCTCCTTCCCTCTATCAAATAACCCTATATATCACAGAGCTCAGCTTCAGCTACTCCTCCCTTCTTAATCAAAAAACCCCTATATATCACAGAGCTTCCCTTCTCCTCCCCCTATCATTTTAACCCTATATATCCCCCCAGAGCTCAGCTTCTCCTTTTTCCCCCTTTCATATCAAAAACCCCATATATCCCCCAAAACTCACTTTCCCCTCCCTCTATCAATAACCCAAAATATCCCCAGGAGCTTTTCCCCTTTTCCCCCTTCTTCCCAAATTTAACCAAACCTTTTTCCCTCTATCATATAAACCCCCTTTTTAAAACACAGAGCTCCCCCTTTCCCCTCCCCTACCCTATTTAAATCTATATACAACTAACTCCCCCTTCCCCCCCTCCCCATCATATTTAAACCCTATAATTTAAAGAGCTCAAAATTTCCCCCTCCTCTATCAAAATAAAAACCCAATAAATCAAAAGAGCTCCCCTTCCCTCCCCCTAAAACATAAAAACCCAAAAAATTTACCCGAGCCACTTTTTCCCCCCCAATCATAAAACCCCAAAAAAATTCCCCCCCCAGAGCTTTAGCCCCCTTCTCCTCCTCCCATCATATAAAACCCCCTTTTATCACAGAAACCCCCATTTTTTTCCCCCCACTAACAAATAACCCTTTTAAAATCACAAAATCTCAGCTTCTCCCCCACAAATTAAAAACCCTATAAATTACCCCCCAAACTCAGCTTCTCTTTCCCCTTCCCCTCAAAAAACCCCAAATATCCACGAGCTCAAACTTCCTCCTCTTAAACATATTTAAACCCCATAAAACACAAGCTCACTTCTCCCCCCAATTCATATAAAACCCCATAAAATCAAAAGAGCTCAGCTTTCCCTCCCCCTATCAAAAAACCCTATATTTTTAAAAGAGCTCCCCTTCTTTCCCTCCCCCTATCAATAAAACCCTAAAAAGTCACAGAGCTCAGGCCTTTCCCCCTCCCTATTTTCTATAAACCCCATATATCACAGAGCCCCAACTTCTCTCCTTTTTTAATATAACCCTTTTAAAAATCAGAGCTTTACTCCCTCTCCTCTATCAAAAAACCCCCATAAAAATAAGCTCAAGGGGCCCCTCCCCCTTTTTATCATATAACCCTATATAAACAGAACTCCCCTCCTCTCCCTCTATCATAAAACCCTATAAAATCAGAGCTCACTCCCTCTCCTCTATTCCCTAAAAACCCTAAAAAAAATCAAGCCCCCCCCCAGCCCTCCCCCCTCTGATCACATCCTGCCCTCAAAACAGAGAGGAATAAAAGCCCATAACCCGGTTCCCTTAAAAAACCATTCCCCCCCCATTCCCTGAAGGGGAAAAACCCAAGGGGTTTTAAATGAAAAACATTTCGACCCTCCAATAAACCAAGTAACGGGGCCCCCCGCACCATTCACCCGACCCCCCCCCCCCAATGCAAAAACTCTTTTTCTGCCCTGTCTGGAGAGTAAAAAAAAGGGAAAAAGCGACAAAAAAACTAAAAAAAAGTGTTAAAAACCAACCGGAAATACCCCATTCCCAAAATTCAAATACTAACAAACTACCTTACCAACCCCAAAACGGGTTTCAAGCACTTAAAAAAAATTTCAATCAAGAAGAAAAAAAGTCTGCACATAAAAGAAGCGGCGATACATGATGTGACATACACTGGGGATAGGAGATAAATCCATTCATTCCCTGGAGGCAGGCAGACATGACGCCATATGTATATGCACATTATACCCAGCATCTGACAGACACATCAAGCGAACAATGTGCCAGCAGTGACTTCACTCTTCACAGATAACTGCACAAAGAGGAACCAGCCGGAAAAAGAGCGCACACAGGGTCTTGTACAGGAAAGGTTTCTGGATGGATGTTTTACCATAAGAAAATGTCTCAGCTGTGTGGAATATGCAGGAAAAGACTGCAGGACATGGGTCACAAGGACCGCTCACTGCAAGGATTGCTTTTTATGTTAAAGATCTCGCAAAATCGAGTCACTTTGCAATATATGTCCATTAACAGTGTCCTACCTATTCTGAGATACCCCCTCTTGTATCGGCTGCATCAGCTCCTCAGGTCGCTATAGCTACAGACCTGTTATATCTCATATGATAGGCAGCCAGCACTGGTTTCTATAGCTACAGACCTGGCTTCTACTGCAGCCTGGTAGAAGCCAGTAAACACGCCCCTGAATCCAAAGTGAAACCAAGAAAATAGGACAAATCAATGTAGTGAGACAAGCCCTTTAATGTCTGAAGTCTCAATGACCGGTCCATATCACAAAGCTTTTGTCAAAAATGTCAAAATTACTTAGAAGTCTCTCAACTGCTAGAAGCGGGAGGCAGGTATAACCGCCATTTTTACAAACTGCTGTAGCTTAGTACTGACACCTTGCATATCTCAGCACTAAAGGATCTGATACACAACTGAGCCCCTACTATTTGTGTTGGATGTAGTAGAGAGCTCTCCTCAACTTATCCCGTACTATACCACTGAAGGTAAACTTACTGCATTACCTTAAAGAGGTTGTCTCACTACAAGGATTGCTTTCTATGTTAAATATCTTGCAAAAACAATTCACTTTGTAATATGTGTCCATTAACAGTGTCCTACCTATTCCTAGATATCCCCTCTTGTATGGGCTGCATCAGCTCCTCAGGTCGCTATAGCTACAGACCTGTTCAATCTCTCATGATAGGCTGCCAGCACTGGTCGCTATAGCTACAGACCTGTTCAATCTCTCATGATAGGCTGCCAGCACTGGTCGCTATAGCTACAGACCTGTTCAATCTCTCATGATAGGCTGCCAGCACTGGTCGCTATAGCTACAGACCTGTTCAATCTCTCATGATAGGCTGCCAGCACTGGTCGCTATAGCTACAGACCTGGCTTCTACTGCAGCCTATTAGAGGCCAGTAAACACACACCTGAATTCAAAATGAAACCAAAAAACAGGACTGAGGTAAGATGAATCAATGTAGTGAGACAACCCCTTTAAGCACCACTGAGTAAAGTCAGCAGTGTATAAAAGTGAAGCATTATAATCCAAGCTGTTAAAGGGAACCCATCAGCTAGTTCAGGCTGGGCACTCCATATTACTTAGGTTTGACTATCATTAGCCACCCAGCATACTGGGAACTGGTGTTAGCCACATTTAAAGGGGTTGTCTCACTACATTGATTAATCTTACCTCAATCCTGTTTTCTTGGTTTAATTTTGAATTCAGAGGCGTGTTTACTGTCTTCTACTAGGCTGCAGTAGAGGCCAGGTCTGTAGCTATAGCAACCAGTGCTGGCAGCCTATCAGGAGAGATCAAACAGGTCTGTAGCTATAGCAACCTGAGGAGCTGATGCAACCCATACAAGAAGGGATACCTCAGAATAGGTAGGACACTGTTAATGGATATATATTGCAAAGTGACTTGTTTTTGCAAGATCTTTAACATAAAAAGCAATCCTTGTTGTGAGACAACCCCTGATCAGCGCGTGCATCCAAACACCCCGTGTATTGCGGCACATACTGTACGCATTGCAATACGCCGTGTGAACATACCAGTCAAGTTCAAAGAGCTAACAATCTACTCTTACCCAATACTGTTACTAGCAGCTTTATAAAGTCAATCAGAGAGAGAACAAAGAGCTGAACATAATAATGCGGCGATACACCTGTCTTGGGAACGGGCCCCTGAAAGTCACGGTGCAAAATGGAGAGCTGCTCATGCTTGTATACGACTTTCCATTCAGTTCTATGGGAGTTCAGAGTATAGGTAATACTTGGAACTCCCATATAAAAGAATGGAGAGTCATGCTCCATAACTTTGGGTGCTGGTTCCCGAGATAGGTGTGGTACTTTGATGATATATTCTATAGATATGCTATTCAATTCTATAGTACCAACACCCCTTTAAGCTTCTTTTCATGGCATATCTTGACCTATGCACCTTTATTGCTTTGCTGAGAGGCCCGCCATCACAATTGCTGCACTGTGGTAGATCATATCTACTGTTTTTAATACATTCCAATAAAAAGTTATGTTTTAAAAAGTGCGGTCCCTTTTAGGACTGTGTCAGTGATTATATATCAGAAGCAAGAAGATACAACAAACTCGACCCGGCGCTCGTAGCAGAAGAATACCTCGAATGAGGCAGCAGAATGGTGTTAAAATAACGTTTTTTTTTATTTCTCAAATAAAAGATGTAAAAGAGGGTAAAATACACTTAACGCGTTTCACGCACATACAGGCACAGCCTCAGAAATATGTGTTACAGTTAGAACCGCGAAAAGTTCTAACTGTACACATACTTCTGAAGTAGTGCTGGTATTGGCGTGAAACGCGTCAATTCTGTTTTTTAATTTGCGTTTAATGGTGTGAAGGTTGACCCTCTTTTACATCTTTTATTTGAGAAATAAAAAAACGTTATTTTAAACACCATTCTGCTGCCTCATTTGAGGTATTCTTCTGCTACGAGCGCCGGGTCGAGTTTTTTTTTATCTTCTTGCTTCTGATCCTCTCATCCATTATTGCTGGAGCGGCTTTGGAGGTGGAGACCTGCGGCTGCCTTGTGACAGGCTCGGACGGAGAGCCCTGTAAGGGCTTACGAGAGTTGTGCCTCTATACTAGTAGCACAACTCCGCAAGGTGAGCAAAATTGCCACTTGTCATTTCTTATCATACTTTTAACGTACTTTCACTATTGTGCGCCCCCTCTGGGTTTTTTTTTTTTTAATTCGTTTTTGTTGGTCTTCTTTCCCTTGCAGTGATTATATATCTTTTGACGTCAGATCTGCTTATTCACTTTTCTGTGAGATTGTATGAACTAGCTGCAGGTTTCCCCATCTGAGTGATTTGGTTTTTACCCTGAAATGGTGACAGGTTTCCTTTGAGATCACTCATTCTACATTTCTAGAGAGTATTGGATCACACCAATTAGAACATACATAGAGCTCAGTGGAGTGGCCAAAGCCCCAATTGCTCAATTGTAGAATATCCACGACTCACATAATTGCGCACAAAGATGAATCTTTGCCGACATCACTTTGGTTCAAGCTGTACGCTGTTTGACGAGCGTCGTCACCCTATGCACTCCCTTACATTATTGAGTTCACAGAGGTGATTTTCATATTCTAATATTGTGTACTCACGCGTTGATTTTTGTCGATAAAGATTTGCCTCTTTGCACAATTACGTGTGCCGTGGATATTCTGAGTTCTACGCACTGACATTCTGTCATTCCTCAGACCTTCAGAGAGGTGACAAAGCAATGATGGGGCACGTGTTTCTCTAGACTTTCTATAAGGCTTCCAAAATCCGTCCAAAATCCGACAGCATTTTAACATCGCTGGACCGCGAGTTTGCGCTGAAAAACGGTCTGTTTTCGGATTTCCCACCGGCCCAGTATATTGACTGTACGGGGATCCAGCGGAAAATACAGTAAGTTTTAAAATTCGCTGGAATCCAGCAGATTTCTATATCAACCGGTATAAATATGTTCTGTCTAGTCTACTGCACAATTTTATTGCAGTCTAAGGGGCACTGGTTACAGTCAGATTTTTTGGCAGATTCTAAATACTGAATCTGCTGAAAATCTGACCAAAAACCAGTGCAGTGTAGACATAGCCATAGTCATCCTATTGAACTCTACAGTCTGTATTTACTCTGCTAGAAACTGCTGATAACAGGGAACAATAATTCCCATTCACCTGCATGGATGGAGAGAAGACAAGGCCGAGTTCATCTTTTTTCAATTTTCTTGCACTTCAGTTGTGTTTTGAAATGCACCTGAAAAAGTATTCATAAAATCACGTTTTTTCTTGATATGGTTATTTCCTGTGTGGGTTTTACAGATCAAACATGCTTTACTCATAAACCTGCCGGACAGTAAGTATCTATGCTTTGTTACTGTGCGATAAAAAAGGGAGGGAAGGGTCAAATTTTTTTAATATATTTGGTATATTTGAACGCGTGGGTACATGTGAAATGGCTGTAGGCCACGCTGCATTGTCTGATCTCATCTGTTACTGTTTTATGGAATAAAGGTTTATGAAGAGGACCGGTGAGCGACGCAAATTTATTTCTCCTACTTGGATTATATGAATAGTCCCTTGTCAAACTGCTGAGCACCACCATCTTTTAATGCATTTGAATGGGACTGTTTGGTGCCAATCTAACCTTCTATCATATGGTATTTGAAAATACAACCGTACCGTAAGGGGCCGTTTACAAGGCACAGGACAAATACCGGTCGGTTTATCCAACCGGTATTTGAACTGTTTTCGTGCCGTGCACACGGCCGCGGGAGGGGGGGGCGCGGCTAATCGCGGAGAAAAGCCGTCCCCCTTTACATAGACTTGTTCTTCTGCTGTCCGAAAACCAGCCGGAAGAATAAACATGATCTGATTTTCGGACCGCAGGCGGTCTGAAAAAACACTGGGCGTAAAACCCGTGCAGTTGGGACTGCTGCACAAGTTTTCCATAGAGGCCTGTGATAAGGCTTTGTCCCCACTGCATGGGTTTTCCGCCAGCGGCCCAAAAAAAAAATTGACCGGTATTTGTCCTGCGCTGTGTAAATGGCCCGAAAAACGTCTGAAAAACCGGGTGAAAACCCATGCCGTGGGGAAAAGGCCTAAGAAAAGACAAAAACATGCACCATGTGAACACAGCACTAGACGGCTTTGTGACCATTATTTGGAACAGCATTGCAATGGTCTGACGCACTCACTTTTCTCTGCCATTTATTTTACCTGTAAGAACCACATAAGTCACCAATTTTGCAAAATCCTGACAATTCACTGTGAAAGAAGATGTTACAGCTCTTGCCGAACTGCCTCCCCTAAAGTCTAGCTGCAAAAGAAATGCAGCCACAATATTCAAATGACTCATCCAGCTCTGCTACATCTGTATATCCAATGCACCTACAGTGACTTTTCATATAGGACTCCAAGACCATCATGTCAGATCCAGAAGGACTGTCATCACAGGGGTTCTACGCTGGTCAAATCATACAACTTAGCCATGGTGCCAGGGGTGAGGTCATGTCAGGTTACCCAGCACAAAAGACTGACACCTGGCGAGTGTCACAGGTAAATCACCAAACTCCAAACAAGTTCTATTGATTATCTTGGATTTGTTATTGGTTGGAATAAACAGCAATGGTTACAGTGCTGAGGGGGGAGGCTGGCATCAGGTAAGCCTCGCAGGTAAATCTCCAACCTCCTAACAAGTTCTACTGATCAAATTGGATGTTAATATTATGGGGTCACTGAATTGTTATTGGTGGGATTAGTAACAATGGTTAAAGTGCTTAGAAGGGGAAGGGGAGGCTGGCACCAGCTAAGTCTCCTAAGTAAACATCCAACCTCCTAACAAGTTCTATTGATGCTCTTGGATGTAAATATTATTGTGCCACTGCTTTGTTCTGGGTGGGATTAGGAACAGCGATTGCTGTGTGGTGGGTGGAGGAGGGTGGCATCAGGTAAAATACCAACCCCTTTAGTTCTATTGATTATCTTGAATGTAAATATGATTGCCCCGGGGGAAAAAAAAAAGGGGGACTTGGGGGGGGTTATGGTTTGGGAAAAAAAAAAGAAATTTTTTGGGGTAAAAAGTGCCTGGGGGGGGGGGGGGGGGGGGGGGGGTAATTCCCAAAATGTTTTCTTTTTGATCTTGGATGTAAATATTATTGAGTCTATTATTTTTTATTGGTTGGTAAAACAGAAATGGTTACAGTGGGGGGGGGGGGGGGGGGGGGGGGAGTATCACCCAAGTTTGGGGTATGTTCCAAGGGGTAATTTCGGCGTGCATTTCACCACGTATTTGTGCTGTAATACGGGCGAGATTGGCCCGCGAAATTAGGAATCCATAGCATAAAGAAAAACTATGGTTTTGCCCCCTTCCCCCGCGCTCGGACAATACACTTTGGGTGGCCGAGGGAAATAAGTGACGTGTCAATTACTTGCACCGAATACGCGCCGCGAGTAATGAGCGTCAATGGGGCCGGCGCGTATCAACGCGAGCTCCCGAAACACACGATGTGCATCGTGTGAACATACCCTTGCAGGTAATTCATCAAATTCCTAACAATTTCTATTGATCCTCTTGGATGTAAATATTACTGTGCCACTGATTTGTTATTGGTGGGATTAGTAACTGTGGTTACAGTGCTGGTGAGGAGGCTGGCATCAGGTAAGTCTTGCAGGTACTGTACAGCATCAACCTCCTAACAAAATCTATTAATCATCTTGGAAGTAAATATGATTGTGCCACTGATCTGTTATTGGTTGGAATAAACAGCAATGGTTACAATGCTGAGGGGGGCAGCAGGTAAGTCACCCACCTCCTGATGATCTTGGATGTGCCTCTGATTGTGCCGCTGGTTTGGTTCCTGTGCTGGGGTTGGCACCACTGGTGGCAGGTTATGGCAGCTAGAGTTTATTAGCAGGCAGCTCTGTGATTTGTTCTTACTAAAGCCCCACAAGGACTGTACTTGGAGACACAGTAAAGGCCTCTGAATGCCCCTTATGTCAGGCCCCAGTGGATGCACAGGGCAGGGGGCGCAGGGGCTAGGGCCAGCTGCCGGGCACGGGGGTCTTACCTGGGACACTGCAGTCTGCACACACCTCGCCCCTCTGCACCTTCCGAGACATCCTCAGAGGAGAGGAGGGGATCACCTTCTGAGCCAGGGTGCTGTCCTGTGCTGCACCAGTCCAGAGAAAGCCGGGGAAACGCTGCTGCCGGGGGGGGGGACCCGGAGGGGGCCCTGCCCGCAGCCTCCGCGCTCCCCCCCGGTCGTGATGGTGGCTGCAGATCAGGGGCTACGATGTCTCCACACTCTGCTGCAGCTCACCCTGGGCTGAGAGTATCGGCTGCAGGAAACTGATAGAAGCCCTGCCCATCCAACGGGAGGGGCCATATCCCAAGCTTCACCCCCAGGGGATGGGAAAAGGAAATGGGAGAGAGGAGGAGGAGGAGGAAGACGGAGCAAGGAGCCGGCACTGCGGCGCTGTACACTGCGAGAGCGACACATGCGGAGGCGGGGCAGTGCTCCTGTCAGGGGCCCAAACAAAAAGGGGCCCACTGATATGTAACATAACTAGTAATGGGTGGGGGCCCCAATTGATTTGGCTGCAAGGGGCCCTGAAACGGTTAATAGATGACTAAGGCCCTGTGCGGGGAGATAGGAGCGCTGAGCGCTGTCTCTAGTCCACAGGTTCTCACTATGTGATCCATTATGTTTTTGGAGGAGATCAGGAGCGCTGAGCCGCTGATCTCTAATGACACAGGTTCATCATATGGGTGATCCCTATATAATGGGGAAGTCGGAGGCTGAGCCGGATCTTAAGGCACAGGTCTCTCCTGGGGTTCATATCTGTAAAGGGGGAGATAAGGGGGCTGAGCGTGTCTCTAGTCACACAGGTGTCATCACTATGCTGATCCATGTACTGTATATGGAGGAGATCAGGAGCGCTGAGCCGCTGATCTCTAATGACACAGGTTCACACTATGGTGATCATATTTTGTACATGGAGGGATTAGGAGGTGAGCCCCTGATTTGTCCACAGGTTCAGACTATGGGATCCATTACTGTACATGGAGGAGATCAGGAGTGCTGAGCCGCTGATCTCTAATGAAAGGTCTCATCCTATGGGATCCCTATTGTAAGGGGGAGATCAGGAGCGCTGAGCTGTGTCTTAGTCACAAGGTTATCACTATGTGATCCCTATAAATACAGGGGAGTCAGGAGCGCTGAGCCCCCTGATCTCTGTACCAAAAGGGCTCATCACAATGGTGATTATATACTGTCTGGAGGGATCGGGTGCTGAGCCGCTGATCTCTAGTCACACAGGTCTCATCACTATGCTGATCCATATACATACATGGAGGAGATCAGGAGTGCTGAGCCGCTGCTCTCTAATGGCACAGGTCTCATCACTATGGTGATTCATATACTGTACATGGAGGAGATCAGGAGCGCTGAGCCGCTGATCTTAAAGCACGGTTTTATTGGGATCCATATATGTCATGGGAGATCAGGAGCGCTGAGCCGCTGATCTTGTCAACAGGTGTATCCCGTGGTGCTATATACTACATGGGGAGTAGGAGCGCGACCGCTGACTCTAGTCAACAGGTCTCATAATAGGTGACTTATGCTGTACTGGAGGATCAGGAGCGCTGGCCTGATCACTAGAGACCCAGGTGTCACATATGGGATTTATGCAGTTTGGAAAAAAAGCCCTATGTGTTTTTCATATTTTGGAAACTTTGATGGGTTTATTGGCAACATCTGAGTTAATTAGAGACACCTGTTGATGTTTTTTTTAAAGCACACCAGAAACACACTGCTTCTGTGTAACATCATGGGAAAGTCTAAAAAAAATCAGCCAAGATATCATGAAGAGAATTGTGGACTTGCATAAGTCTGGATCATCCTTGGGTGCAATTTCCAGATACCTGAAGGTGCCTTGTCCATCTGTACAAATAATTATACACAAGTAAAAAAAAAAGATGGGAATGTTCAGCCATCATACCGCTCAGGAAGGAGACGGGTTCTGTGTCTCAGATGAACGTGCTTTGGTCCGACGTGTGCATATCAACCCAAGAACAAAAGCAAAATACCTTGTGAAGATGCTGGCGGAAGTGGAAAGATTGTTGTCATTATCCACAGTGAATGAGTATGCATCAACAGGGGCTGAAAGGCCACTCTGCCAGGAAGAAGCCAATTACCCAAAAGAAACATTTAAAAAGCCAGATTAATATTTGAAAATGAAAACAGGAACAAAGACCTACATTTTTGGAGATGTCTTGTGGTCTGACAAAACAAAAATGTAACTGTTTGGCCATAATGACCATCTTTACATTTGGAGGAAAAAGAGAGAAGCTTGGAAGCCTAAGGGCATGTCCCCACGGCATGGGGGATTTTCAACTGGATTTACAGACGGTTTTCAGTTTTAAAAGCCGTCTGTAAACCAGCTGTTAACCTTTTACATGGACCTCAATGGAAAATCCATGCAGCAGTCCCCACTACACGGATTTTCCGCCGGATGTTTTTTTAGGCGGAACATGAACATGTCGGTGCGAAGGGGGAGGGCTTGAATCCGCAAACGCCAAGAAAAGCCGCCCCCCTGCGTGCCAAAAACAGATCAAATACCAATCGGGATTTCCCAACCGGTATTTAGTCTGTGCCATGTAAACGTGACCTAAGAACTCCAGCCCAACTGTGAAACATGGGGGTGGCAGCATCATGTTGTGGGGTAGTTTTACTGCAGGACGGACTACTGCACTTCACAAAATAGATGGCATCATGAAGAAAGATGATTGTGTGTCAATACTGAAGCAACATCTCAAGACATCAGCCAGGAAGCTAAAGCTTGGGTGGAAATGGACAATGACCCGAAGCATACTGCCAAACTGGTTACAAAGTGGCTTAAGTGGCCATCACAAAGCCCTGATCTCAATCCTAATATTTGCCCATAAATTGAAAATGTATGGGTAAAGCTGAAAAGGCAGGTGCAAGCAGAGTGCCTACAGGACATGGCTCAGTTACAGCCCGTTCTGTCAGGAGGAAATGGCCCCAAAAATTTCCTAACTATTGTGAGGAGCTTGTGGAAGGATATCCAAAATGTTTGACCCAAGTCATACAGTTTAAGGGCAATGCTACCAAATACTAAATAAATCTATGGAAACTTTTGACTTTGCAGAAAGTAATAAAAATGTCTTAAAAATTCTCTCGCTCATTATTCTGGCATTTGGCAAATAGAAATAATTTTGGTTCCTAATTGACCTAAAACGGGTACGGTTTATTCTGATTTCATGTCAGATAATGAGAAAAACATGCAGATGGGGCTTTTTATATAGTGTATGTAACCTTCTGGTTTCAACTGTACATGGTGGAGATCAGAAGTGCTGAGCCTCTAATCTCTAGTGACACATGTCCATCCACGTCTCATCACTTGGATGGAAATGAATCTGCATAAAATCCGACTGTAAACCAGTGCCGTGTAGACATAGGGCGACATGTATGATTTATGGTGCTTAGATGCCAATTTTTCTGCGCCTAAGAATAGTGTTGAATGCGCCTGATTTATGAACCTGCTCTACTGGGGGTCATAAATCAGACACATTTTTAGTGCAGAAATGACAATTCTGGCTCAGGTAAACCACTTTGAAACTGGTTTACTTGTTCCAGCAGTAAAGCACCTGGAATTGCCGTATTGAAGTTATAAATCTATAGCTTCGTACGGTTGTAGTGCACCCCGCCTCCTGCACGCCCCCGGAAATCAGGCGCATTACAAAGTGCTGCGGGCGTTCTGTAATGCGCCTGATACTGGCATGTGGCAGATTTTAAACTATTGCAAACGGGGCTGCGCTAGATGTTGGGCTGAAAAGCCCCTTTCATACATGTCGCCCATAGTGCCCAATATGAAAACTGCAGGATTTCAGCATTTTCTTTAAAATATGTTGGAAAATTAAAGGGTTTGTCCACTTCATAAGATAATGTTACAGGCAGCTTTTGGGGCCTATATTCACCTTGCTCTGGTCTCTGGCTCCAGCTCTGGATCTTCCCAGTTTTCTGTTTACATTCTTGAACTTTCTAATGGCGACAGTCACGTTCCTCTACTTACAACACCATTTAGAGCTGTTCACTTCTGAATAGTGATGAAAGTAGGGTCATGTAACAGCTATAGCCAATCAGTGACTGCAGTGGTGACGTCCCCATTTGGAAGTGACACCGCACTGGAACCAGGGGGCGCCAGGAGCTGCTTGTTAGGTTGGACAAACCCTTTACATTAACCCCTCACCTCCCAGGCCTGAAACGTAGTTAAAGGGGTGTTATCGTTTCATTAAATGGTCTTCAGAATAAGGGGACAGTGAAAACAAGCAACTTTGCAATTGGATGTCATTAGCAAAGCTGCCTTGTTCTCACAGTGTCCTTATCTTGTGTTTTTATTTACACTGATATCCAGTGTGGGTCTAATCCCTCTGATCCCTCCTCCTTGCAATTCACTAGCTGAGAGCTCATTTATATTCTGTACAGCCCTGGGTCGATTCACTGGAGCTGTGTGTCTGACTCAGAGTTAGGGGCCGTAGCATTTTCTGTTTCCACACCTAGCAGAAACAGACTTCAGCAGATTGTTACAATGAGAAAACATGACAGTTTGACCCTGTGCCTAACTCTCCTGCATACACGCAGATCTGTGCCGTTTTTAGAAAGCTGTAATACATCTCCAGCTGTGAGAGATCAGTGCTCAGATTAGATTGAATGCAGCTTGTGGTATGTATACAGCTCTTATAAAATAAGACTGCATAGAGAGAGACACAGTGACATGTGGACTCAGAGGGGAGGGGGGGGGGGAGTCTCAGGCCAGCAGGGAAGGGGGGATGAGGTCAGCCAGCTGGGAGGGGACGAAACGCTCCTGCATTCACCGAGCTGGGAAGCTAAGAGAGGTGTGACTCAGCCGAAGTAAGGACGCGATACATCCCCTTTAATGATCAGAACTTTTTTTAGTTTTTGCCTCCTTGCGTTTCAACAGTTGTAACTTTTTTATTTTTTCAATGACGCAGTTGGATGAGGTCTCTTTTTATTCGAGACAAGTTGTACTTTATGGAGGAATAGTTTAAGTTCACTTATAAATAATTGCAGAATTTTTTACATTTTTTTTTCTTTTTTTAATTTTTTTTTACACCGTTCATATTTCACACGTAATAACTTGTTAGATTAATTCTATATGTTATTACGGTCATATGGATACCTAATATGTGTAGGTTTTTTTGTGTGTGTAATTTATGCACAATTATTTTTTATTAAATATTTATTTTTATTTTATTATTTATTTTTTTATTCTTTTTTTTTACACTTTTTATGTTTTATTTTTACCTTTTTTTAAAAAAAATCCCATGAAGGGAGAATTGTTTTACATATTTTTATTTTTTTTTTTTTACACTTAGTAATGTATTAGCATATTTATATATGCTAATAAATTATAATCTGTGTCAGTCTGACACAGGCAGTGTTCAGGACAGCACACTGGCGTGTTACACAGACAGCCCTGGGGCTACTCTAGGTCCCCAGGGCTGACTGTGCAGCTGTTCTCCGGGCTCTGTCCGGTCACCGGGTGTTCCGATCAATCGACAGAGCAGGGGAACCCTTTGATTGCGCTGCGGTAACGCTAAAGCATCGGGTTGCGGAGTTTTCCTTCTCACCCTGGTGCTCGCAGGACATGCGCTGGGATCGGGGCTGTGTAGTACAGCCCCGATCCCAGCGCAGTTGTGGCGATGGGCGCCGCAAACCCCGAAGTCTGCAGCGACGCCAAAAGACGACGCTGTAGATGAACGACCCGCACCAGCTGACGCCAAAAGTCAGTGGGTGGTCGTTAAGGGTTTAAAAATCACCAAGCTCTCGAAAAATATGTTTAAGGTGTAAAATGATTTAAACAACAGGTCATTTTCTGGTAACACATTCCCTTTAAGGACTAGCGTCCAGATGGTGAGTAATAACAAAATTACTGGGCAAAGCAATAGCTTCTGGGAATACAAGGTTCCTATATGTTCAGAAACTGGTGTCTCTAAATCAGTAATGATGAATAACAACTGTCTAAAGCTCTGTGAGTGTATTTACACACAACATTTTGGTAGGTTCATGCGACTAACTGTTAGATTTAAAAATTTTAGCACTGAATCAGTGTGGAATCCATGTCTAAATCCGCTCCAGTTAAGCGCAGATTTTGGACATGGATTCAATGCTGATTTCGGAGGCAGATTTTCAGCCTCCTATATGCTATGTGAGAATTCAGAGAATTCTTTTTCAGCACAGAAAATAAATCAGCGCCAAAGAAAATCAGCGTTGTGTGCACAGCGACATGGATTCCATGAGAAACTATGTGAGGCAGATTGGACGCTGATTTTGATACAAATCCAGTGCTGACTCTGCGCCAGAATCAGCGTCCAAATCAACCGTGTGAACATATAGGATTTTTAGGCAGACTTCAAAACTGATGGAAAACTCTTCCCATTTTTAATGTGAAAACCGGTTAGTTGTTCAAATGATGCAGATTTTTGACATGTGGATTCTAAATTATCAATGCAAACAACTTCAAATATGTTTATTTTCGTCGGTTTCCCAAGTGAAAATACAAAAATGTTCCCTTTTAGTCAATAGGAAGCCCAAAAACTTCATGCTTTATTGCCCAAAAAAGTTGGGGGTGTATTGCATGTGTATTATGACAAGTATCCGCCCTTATGAGATTTTGTGATGCAGTACAGATCCCACCCAAAACAAGATGCAATAATAATTTATTTCTCATGTGTATTTTATGCAAAGAGGTTTAGTTCCGTGCTGCTGTTTTTTCATTCTGGGGGAAATTTTAAACTAATTGGACGTGCATGGTTTTGGGGGTTTTTTGCCGTAAAAAGTAAAGAGTTTGGAGCAAGTAAACACAGCTAGTGTGAAAGGACCCAAAATGGCGACTGGGAGCATGGAGAGTGACTACTAGGTGGAGTTCTGGACATTACATGGTGCACCAATAGGCTGAATAGCAAAGTTAAGGGCGTTGTCCGGGACTTCCAAAAGCCTGTTTGTCCGTTGGGTTATGATTACAAATAGAAAAGAAGAAGTATAGTCACCTTTGTGATGGTATCCGTCCCTTACATCCTTGGTGCACAGTAGTCCCCGTAGTTGATTGCTAAGCTCTTATCATTTGACTTCAGGCCTTAACAACTGGCTTAACAAGTGTTAACGACTTCACAACGCAGTAAGTTATATGTCCCCCAGTATAGGTAATACGGTTCCCCAGTAAGTTATATCTCCCCCAGTAGGTGGATATATAGTTTATATGTCCTCCAGTAGGTAGGTATACAAGTTATATGTCCCCCAGCAGGTATATAGCCAGGTTATATAGGTTCACCAGTTGGTATTTAGCCAGGTTATAGGTCCCCCGGAAGGTATATAGTAAAATCTTCCTCTATGGAACAGGAAGTGTGAAACTATTATTAGGCCTAGTGGTCAAAGTGAAAGCTGCAGGACCTAAGAATTTTTAAAGAATATTGAAAGTGATATGGAGAATCTAAAAAAAAATAAAAATTGTTATAAAATGTGTTTAACATAAAAACTTGAGTTAAACAATAAGTCATTTTTTGATGACACATTACCTATAAGGGTTGGTGGGCTGGGTTGAATCCAATATTGGAGGATGGACTTTCTTGCCACTGCAGCTATATAATATAAAGGTATGTTCACACGGCTTATTTTGGGGGGCATTTCGCCGTGTATTTTGCGGTGTATTGCGCTTAATAAGCGGGGAAATGCGCCCCATAATTATGGTAGTCTATAGCTCTCACAGAGAACTGATTATGGGGCGCATTTCCCCACGTATTGAGCGCAATTCGCCATGGAATACGCAGTGAAATGCGCCCCAAAATAAGCCATGTGAACGTACCTTGAGATTTTTATGTGTTATTGGGTAGTAGGTAACATTCCGAACTAGGCCCATAAGTCAAAATTTAGGATAATATGGCAGCAAGTTTTTTTTTGTAGTGTGAAGGATTGAACACTGGACGAGAAAGCTTTTAGCTCTGGACAAGTCCAGTGGCAGTGTAATAAATTGGCATGAGGTGAGTTACGTGTAACTTTTTTGGGGGAAAATAGTAAAGGGGGATGATTGAAGCCTTTAATATTTTTTATTATTTTTTATACTTTTAAACCTTTTTTTTTTTTATATATGTACATTTTAGCCCCTTGGGGTACTTGACCACTGTGAGCGCAATCACTTGTACATTGTTCTGCATTATATAAATAATGCTGCAGGGTGTACCAAAATTGCAGTTCTATTAGTAATAGAAATGTTAACATGGCAGCTATGGAATCCTTTATTAGGCTACCAGCTGCCATGGTAACCAAAGAGCACCCTGCGACAGGGTAGATCAGAGGGAGGAACGGTTTGCAATGATTGCCACGGCATCTAAATGGTTAAACAGCAAAGAACAGAGCCAGCTCTGATCCCTGATGTTAGCAGCAGGTGTCAGCTGCAACAATAAGCCGGCACCCACCACCTAGAGAGCGGATGCACTGTGTGAGCCCCCTCTATAGCTTCTTACCAACAATTGGGTATACCCTTATGTTCATTGTTGGCAATGGGTTTGAGGTTATGTTATAATTATTTTGCTCCCTATCAGGGCCGGAACAAGGCATTTTGGTGCCCTAGGCAAGTACAGCCAATGGCGCCCCCCCTCGCTCCCTCAAAAATTGCCCCCCCCCAATTCCTCTCGCCCCTGCGCCAGGCCCCCCCCTGCACCAGTTACTCTTTCCCCTGCACCACTCTGTCCCCTGCAAAACACTCCTACAAAACCAAGACCCAAAACAATTACTACTAAAGGATCAAATAATCCTGCCAGACCCTGACCGAACGCGACCCCCACATGTGACCATCAGCTGTACACAGGCTCTACAGACATATATTACCGCCATACAGGGAACATATAGTGGGAGATACTAGTTGCATATAGACGCTCTGCAGACATATAAGTGATTCCACTGCAGTTCCATTTAGTGACTTACAGGAGACGTCTTTTCTGATCAGCGTCGTTCACTTTCCCTTTTCTTCTCCATCCGGTTCACACCTTCTTGCTGATTGCTCCCGGCCAATACTCCTCCCTGGAGATTTGGACACAAATATCTTAGAATCCTCACTTTTCCAGCAACTCCTTACTTATAGGTATATAATTCCCCTCAGATAGGAAGCTATATAGGGCCCTGCAGTTAGACAGATATATATGTCCCCTCAATTAGACAGGTGTATATATAGGTCCCCATCAGTTAGGCAGGTATATAGATATGCCCTCTCAGTCAGGTATATAGATATATATGTCTCCTCAAATCAGGCAGGTATATAGATATTGTACCCTTAGACAAGCAGATATATAAATATCAGGCAGGTATATAGGGACACACAGGCCGGTATATAGGGGCACTGAGGCAGGCATATAGGGGCAGTCAGGCAGGCATATAGGGGGCACTGAGGCAGGCAGGTATATAGGGGCACTGAGGCAGGCAGGCATATAGGGGCACTGAGGCAGGCAGGCAGGTATATAGGGGCACTGAGGCAGGCAGGTATATAGGGGGCACTGAGGCAGGCAGGCAGGTATATAGGGGGCACTGAGGCAGGCAGGTATATAGGGGCACTGAGGCAGGCAGGTATATAGGGGCTCTGAGGCAGGCACGGTATATAGGGGCCACTGAGAGGCAGGCAGGTATATAGGGCACTGAGGCAGGAGGCAGGTATATAGGGGCACTGAGACAGGAAGGCAGGTATATAGGGGCTCTGAGGCAGGCAGGTATATAGGGGCTCTGAGGCAGGCAGGTATATAGGGGCAACTGAGGCAGGCAGGTATATAGGGGCACTGAGGCAGACAGGCAGGTATATAGGGGCTCTGAGGCAGGCAGGCAGGTATATAGGGGCTCTGAGGCAGGCAGGTATATAGGGGCTCTGAGGCAGGCAGGCAGGTATATAGGGGCACTGAGGCAGGCAGGCAGGTATATAGGGGCTCTGAGGCAGGCAGGTATATAGGGGCTCTGAGGCAGGCAGGCAGGTATATAGGGGCTCTGAGGCAGGCAGGTATATAGGGGCTCTGAGGCAGGCAGGCAGGTATATAGGGGCTCTGAGGCAATTAAAAATAACAACATTTATACTCACCTTACCTGCTTCCCGGCCACGCGCTCCTCTTCTGCGGGACACTGGCGACGTCATCACGTGTCGCCAGCGCCGGGACGCTCCTCTGGCAGCTCCTCGGGCACACGGCCTATGACGGGCTGTGCGTATGAGGAGAGGCAGCGTCGTGATGACATCACTTCATCGCGACGCTGCCCAGCGCAGCAGCACGGGGCCGCGGCGGGTCCTCAGCGCTGTGAGGACCCGGCGGCCCTGCTGTGTCGGAGCCGGACTGTCTGCGGAGCAGGGAACGCTCACTCTCTGCTCCGCAGAAGCACGCCACTGTATGTGCGTCCAGCGGATGCACATACAGAGACCGCCGGCGCTTCAGGCCCACGGCAGCGGCTTGGAGCCCGACGAGGTTCGGGGGCCCTGCCTGCGCCCCTTAGGGACAGGCAGAGGTAGGTGCCCTACCTCTGCCTACCCGTCGTCCTGGCCCTGCTCCCTATGTTTATTACTTGTCTATGATTGTGGAGTTATCAGGTGTAATGGACTAACACCTCCTTCATTGTATACAAGAAATATATTTACACAGAATTTTGAGCCTTTTTAGAAGAAAATAATAAAAGTAGCCTTCAGGGATGTACAATAACTCTAATGGTAAGAATAGTGGTGTAGGCTGCTTGATGGAAACTCCTGTTTCCACAAAATATTCACTATCCCAATGCTGCCTCTTTACTTAATCAAGGACAAAAACTTTCACACATAGGTGTGAATACACAGTGATCCAGACATCCAGACCATGCTCTTTTGGTGCTCCACCACAGACTGCTGTATGTTCTGTGTGCAGCGTGCTTTGCACATAAAGGCAGTTTATACATTGGGTATATTTTGGATACACTGCCAATTGATCAACATTTTATAAATGTGATCAATGCATTTTATTTTTTATGATAAAATACAGTGAACAGTAATTACTATTGTAAGGCAGCAGCAGGAAAGGTATTTAACGGCGTATATATCCCAGCTAGATTCCTGGCATTTACCTTTAGATGCTCAGACACATGCCACCAAGGTAAGAAGCCTTGGTGGAATTAAAGGCTAAATTAGATAGGTGTCAACAGCATCAAGCTGTTGACACACGTTTAACGTTCATGTTAGTATGGCTTCCAGCCATCCCGGGTCGGTTTTTCGTTGGGAGTAAGCATAGAGTAGGGTGGGTGCTTACTCCCCATGTTCCATGCCAGGCTTTACCTGGCCTTTATAAGTCGACAAGTCAGGATGACTAGGGATGGCTACAACCCTGGACTACCATTCAGTCTTGGGAGGAGAGACGCTGTGGAGACCAACGGCTGTCACTCCACTGTTTTGTACTTGCAGAGTGATAATGCATGCAACTTTGTTAGTTAGAGCTCAGACGAGCAGGTTTTTGGTTTTTTACTTTGTGCATGCCTTGCACCTGTTTCCTCCCTGTGTTGCCATTAAATGAAATACGGAGGATCCGTATTTTTACCTGAAGTTTCTGTCTCTGTCTCTATGCCTGAAGAAAAGACGTATGCCAAGATCCCAGAACTGTAAAACCTCACATATGCTGGAGGATGCAACGAGCATATTAGAGGCAGTAGTCTTAAAGAGACAGTACCTGAGACAGAAGGCAGTCTATATCCTGCGTAAGAGCCACAACCTCACAGTCAGTAGTTGGCTAAAGTGGACAAGTTGGTGAAACAGCTGATTCAAGCGAATGCTAACCTCGAGCTGATGGTGGCCAGCCAGCAAAAGGCACATGAAGAGACCATCTAGGCCCAAGCTGAGACCAATCACCTGCTAATTGAGACCCCACCAAGCCACGGTGAAGGAGCAACAGC
The DNA here is from genome assembly GCA_025379985.1 of Phyllomedusa bahiana. Lineage (NCBI taxonomy): Eukaryota > Metazoa > Chordata > Amphibia > Anura > Hylidae > Phyllomedusa > Phyllomedusa bahiana. Next base: position 135,956 of record JAODAL010005493.1, read on the forward strand.
AGGTGAACTTGACTCTGCAGCAGCAGCTACAGGCCCTGTCTGTGAGGCCAGAGGGGGCAACAGGTGGGCAGTCAACACCTCGCCAAGTGGTGCAAAATGTGCTGCGGAAGATGACCAAAGACGATGACATCGAGGTTTATCTGGAGATCTTTGACAGGATAGCAGAAAGCAGCTTTCCATGGACCAATGGGTGGATGTCCTGCCCCCCTTTCTAACGGCCGAACCGCAGAAGGCCTACTTTGACCTGAGCGTCCAAGATGCCAAGGACTACACCAAACTGAGGGGAGAGATACTGGCCCGACTGGGGGTCACCCTGGCGGTGAGCGCTCAGAGAGTTCAAGCCTGGGAGTTTGATCCTGCAAAGCCCACCCAGTCCCAGATGTACGACCTCTTCCATCTCACCAACAAGTGGCTGCAGCCAGAGACTCTCACATCTGCCCATGTGGTCAAGTGGGTGGTCTGTGACCGTTTTGCTCAGGCCTTTCCCATAAGGCTCCAGCGGTGTGTGGGGTACACAAACCCCAAAAGTGTGGATGGACTGGTCGAGGTTATGGAGAGATACAGCGCCACATCCCCTTGGGAATCCACAGATGTCCACGCGCGGTTAGACAGTTCCTGTCCCAAAAGGGGAGAGAAAAGGTCCTGAGGGGCAGGGGTCATGATTAAGGGAAAGGGGGAGAGGTTACCCACCCCAAAAAGGACCCTTTACCTAAGGCCCGGGACCCCATCGTCTGCTGGCAGTGCGAAGGACTGGGACATGTGGCGGCATGTTGCCTAATCGTGGGGGAACCCATGGAATGTGGCCTGGGGAGGCGTACCTCCTGGTTTGCACAACCATTGTCATGGATGCCCCTGCGACCCTCATCCCGGGTCGCAAGCGCATCCGTGCCCTGCTGCAGAGCGCCGCCGCGACCCGCATGTCGGGTCGCGGGCGCGCTCATTCCCCGATCTGTCCCCCTGTGTACTTATCCAGCCACACTAATGCTGCAGTCTCTGTCCCGCGGCGCGCGCGGCGCCACTCCCTAGGGCGCGCGCGCCGGCAGTGTTGAATTTAATGGGCCAGCGCACCGGTAATTGGCTATTGCCGGTTCACGCCCCTGTTTAAGTCTGCCTCTTCCTGGTTACTCTGCCGGATCTTTAGTGCCATTAGCCTAATGAGAAAGTGTTCCTGTCTTGTCTGATTACTGTGGATCGTACTATTTGCCTCCGTCCCTCGAATCTTGCCGCCTGCCCGGACCTTCCTGCTTGTCCTCGACCACGAACCTCTGCCGCCTGTCCTGACCTACCACCTGTCCCCGACTATGATGGTGCAGAGGATCCACTACCGTTGCCTGTGACAACCATCTTATTCTACTTAGGTTGCTTCTGGGGTTGACTGACGAGAGTTCACTGTTACCGTTAATAGACACTCGGTGCAGACTCCTGGACTCTGGGAGCTTGGTGACCTTAGTGCAAGCACACCTGGTGAACTCGGACCAACTATACTCACGTCGTATAAGTGTAGTGTGTATCCATGGTGACACCAAGGACTACCTCATTGCCCTACTCACAAAAGAGACTCCCTGTGTGGTTACCCAACATAAGGTGGTCGTTGTGACAAGTTTACCCCACAGTGCAATTATTGGGTGTTACTTTCCTTTGTTTTGGGATTTGTGGGGGAATAAAACCAAGGTCATTCATGATGTTGTACCACCAGTAAGTGATGTATGCGAAACTGGTGATACTACAGTAATAGAATCTGTGCTGTTTCCGTTATCAGTCCTGACAGGAGACCAAGAGGAGACCCTCTCTGAGCTAGAATTCTCCTCCTTGCCAGTCTCGAGAGGAAATTTTGGTATGGAACAATTGAGGGACCATAACCTGGTGAACGCTTCGAAAAGCGTAAAGGTAATTGATGGTAGACCCCAGGAACCAGTGGAGGGGTTGGTCTACCCACACTTTGCCGTACAAACTGACCTGCTGTACAGGGTGAAAACGACACTAACAAAAGTGGTGGAGCAGTTGGTGGTACCTCAGTCCCATGTCAATATGGTTTTAGAGTTAGCCCATTCCCATGTGTTTGGGGGGGGACACTTGGGGGTGGAGAAAACTAGAGAGGGGGTGGAACGGAATTTCTACTGGCCTGGCATCTATAGGGCAGTGGATGAATTCTGTCAATCTTGTCCGGAGTGTCAAGTCCACGTCCCTAGACCCCATTTCTGGAGCCCACTGATTCCTCTGCCTATCATCGGAGTGCCCTTTGATCCATTTGGCATGGATCTGGTCGGGCCTCTCCCTAAATCGGACAGGGGAAATCAGCATATCCTGGTGATGTTGGATTCTGCCCCCTGCTACCCAGAGGCCATTCCCCTCAGAAACACATCCTCAAAAGGAATAGCTAGAGAGCTTTTCCACATGTTCACCCATACACGGATCTCAAAGGAGATCCTGACCGATCAGGTCACTCCCTTTATGTCCAAAGTAACCAAAGAATTATTTCGCCTGCTAAAAATTACCCACCTTCGCACCTCCGTATACCATCCCCAGACCGATGGTCTAGTGGAGAGATATAACAAAACCCTAAAGGAGTTTTATCGTTTGAAGCTTTCGCAGACTTGCGCTGATTCTATCATTTTCAATTTCAAATCCAGGGGCGAGTCTCTCCTCTCAGCAGGTGTGCCTCTCCTGCCAGGAAGTGTGTCTCCCCTCACTGAAGAGCTGTGACATCATCATTCTGTGTGTGCAGTGGAAGGGGAAGGATGTCTGGAGAGGACAGCTCTGCAGCCTCCTGCATGCTTCTTGCATGCTCCTATTAACAGTTATACACACAGCCTGAACTGATGAAACACATGTGAGGAATGCACACTGCCCCCCCCCCCCTCCCTCTCTTCCCCTCCTCCCCCTCTGTTATCAAGCAGGAGACTGTATAAGACTGTGTTATATGGGGGGAGCACAGGATATCAGACTGTGTTATATGAGGGGATCTATGAGTTAAACAGTCAGTATTTGCCCAGATTGTTCACCTAAGAGCTGAGAGATGAGTACTAGAGCCAGCAGCCCTCTCACATAGCTGGTTTCACTTTTAGTTTCTACAGCTCAGAGGGGAGTAAACACAGAGGGCGACATGTCCCAACACACCAACGCCAGTTTTTTGGTCTATATTGCGCTAAAACCCGTCATATTTTGTATGTAAAAGAACTGTCGCACACAAAAACTAGGCGCATTATATGCCGGGCACGACATTTTGTAATGCGCCTAAATATGTTGCACTGTGCGCCCCCGTTGCACAATGCGCCTATTGGGGCGCATTACATATGTTATGCGCCTCTGTCGGGCAATACGCCACAATAGGCGCATTACATATACTAACAAAGATATGGGATGTGCCGCAAGTTGAGCAATGCGCCTTTTTTTGATGCGATGCACCTTTTTCGGCGCATTGCACTTTTTTAGGTGCATTGAGGTATTCCTGACGCCAGATTTTAGAATGAATCGGACTTTGAGGCGCTCTTTACACTGATTTAATGCGCTGAAAACTGGCATAGATACGCCACTTTTCGGACATGTCGCCCAGAGTGTGCAGGCAGCCAATCACAGCGCAGGGGACGTTTCTCATCCGGGGCGTGTCCCAACAGGCTGCATGAAATGTCAGTCAGCCAATCAAAGCACAGGGGTGTGTCCAGGGGCGGTTCATGACCAGCATGTGTCTAAACAGGCTGAATGAAATGTCAGCCAACCAATCACAGAAAAGGGGGTGTCCCGACCAGCAGCTGCAGAAATAGCTGTAGATGCACAGTTTAGCTCATATCTACTATATTAAGTGACTTAGGTAAAGCAAACCAATTGCAAAAGTGCTTATTTTTACTGTCCCCATCATTAGAGATATGATCTTTGTAGCGAGAAAAACCCCTTTAAAGGGGATGTTAAAAAAGGCTGTGCATAAAGATGGCAGGTACTGGGACCACCTGTTACCTTACCTAATGTTCTCAATCCAAGAAGTCCCATAGGCATCCACGGGGTTCTCTCCGTTCGAACTGTTATATGGGAGACATCCCAGGGGGCTCCTGGACATAGAGAGACCTGGGAACAGGAAAATACCCCTTACAAAAGTGTAATTGAGCACATAGCCAACATACAGGATAGGATCGTGGCCGTTATGCCCATTGTAAGGGAGAACATGCAGCATGCCCAGGTCACACAGGCCCGGGTTTATAACAGAACTGCAAGGGTCAGAGCCTTTCAGCCAGGTGACAGGGTGCTCGTACTAGTCCTGACCGTTGAAAGTAAGTTTCTAGCAAAGTGGCAAGGTCCCTACGAGATGTGCTAAAGGGTAAGTGAGGTGAACTATAAGGTGTTCCAGCCAGGGAAAAGGAAGCCGTATCAGATTTACCATATAAATCTCATAAAACCCTGGAAGGACCGAGAAAGTCTGGTGGTTGCAAAGGAGCTTCGGCACATACTAAACAAGGAATTACCTCCTGTCCGTATTTCAGAGTCCTTATCAGAGGTCCAAAGGCAAGAGGTCAGGGAATTCCTACAGAGGAACCGATGGGTCTTCTCTGAAATGCCTTGCCGAACAGGGGTCATTAAACATGACATTGTTAAGGAGCCAGGTCAAAAGGTACGGTTAAGACCAAATAGAGTAACGGAAGCCCAGAGGCAAGCAATCTCGAAAGAGGTGGGAAAAATGTTAGCCCTAGGGGTCATAGAGAAGTCCCAAAGTGGTTGGTCGAGCCCAATAGTTATAATTTCTAAACTGGATGGCAGCTTGAGGTTCTGTAATGACTTCCCAATTTAAAAAGAAATTCCAAAATTTCTTTGTTTCCCCCCTTGAAAAGGGGGCAACAAGCTGATTAAAAAGGGTTTGGAAACCTTTGTTTGGAAAAGGCCCAAATTAATCTCACCCAAAGGGGTTTTTGGGGCGGGCCCCCCCTCAAAAGACAAAGCAAGGGAAAAAAACACCCTTTTCCAAACCCCAGGGGACATTTTCCCATTTTTTTTTCCCCCTTTCCATTTGATCAAACTTGGGGCCTCCGCGACCTTCAAGGTTGAGGGCCCCTCACCCCTGCAGTCCCAAAAAGACTACGCACCGGGCATATCTGGATGATGTTGTTTTTTTATAGTTCTGACTGCATTTCCCCATCTTGCCAAGGAAAAAGGGGTCCTAATGGGGATAAGGGCCCCGGACAAAAGGGCAAACCCAAAAAAAAGTTGTGATGGGGTTAGAGGAAGCTCAATACCTCGGGTTACAACTTTCAACCCCAAGTAGAAAAAACCAAAGCCACCCAAATTTGGGCTTCAACCCAAAACTAAAAACGGGTTTTAAGACCCCTTTCCTGGGCATCGCGGGGCTTTTAAACAAAGGTTTGTCCCAAAGGTTTTGCCTCAATACTGCCCCTTTACGGGTTTCTCACTAAAGGAACAAACCCCAACTTAAAAAAAGTGAAACCCGGAGGCTTAAAAACCCTTTCAGAAGTAAAAGGAGGTACTATTTTAAGGGAGCCTTTTACTGATCACCCCAAATTTTTAGGAAAAAATTTCCCTTTGTTAGACAAAATGCCCCCAGAATTTGGCTTGGGGGCAGCCCCTTTTCAAAGGGGTTAAGGGGGAAGAGCACCCATTTGGGTGTACCTACCCGGAAGCTGTCATCCATAAAAAATTAACTACTCAAAAGTAAAAAGGGGGAATGTCGGGCCCTTAAAGTGGGAACTGATTCGCTACGTTTCTATCTAGGGGGGGACAATTTAGGGGATCACGGATCACCCCCCTTTTAAAAAATGGAGGGCCCAAAAATTTAAAGGGGGAAAAATTTTGGGTGCCCGGGGGTTCCTGGCCATACGGTTTTTCCCAAATTTTTCGGGGAAACTTGGTCCCGGGCCCCAAACAAGCAAATGCAAAAATTTGGGTTATAAAGATTTTTTTCATTTTTGGGGGGAAAAAGGGTGCCCCCCCCCACGGGTCTAAAACGAGGGGGTGGATTTTTAAAGCAGCAGCGGGAAAAGGTATATAAAAGCTTATATATCCCAGCCGGGGTTCCCGGGGCTTTTTCCCTTTCGAGGCTCAAACAAAATGCCCCCCCCAAGGAAAGGGAGGCCTTGGTGGAATGAAAAGTTTTTAAAAGGGTGACAACAGTACGGGCTTTTGGGACACACTTTTTAAGTTTGGGGTTAGTGTAAGGGGTTTTAAGGTGGTTTCGCGGGAAAACCCCGCAAGAAATTTATATTTAAAGCCAGGGCCAGGGAAACGGAATCAAAGGGTACCCCCGGGTTTTTTCACCAGAGCCCCCGCAAAGGGGATGGACTTCCCTGGGGCCCGTGGGGTCCCAAAGGTCTTTTCCCCCTGCCCGTGACTTCCCCCCTTGCGGAGGCGGCCGGGGAAATGCGTGGTACAAAAAAAGTTAAACCAGAGGCGAAAGTCGGGGGCAGGCAAAAAGGTCAGGGCAGGCAGCAGAGGTTCGTGGTCAGGAAAGGGGGGCAGGGGTTCACCGGGTGCGGAAAGGGGGTAAGGGGGCGGGGCCGGGGGGGGGCAAAGGGGCGGGGGTGGTCCGGGCAGCTGCGGCCCCCGCACCGGGGGTTCGGCCGGGGGGGCAGGGGTAGCCCGCGAAACCCCCCTGACAGTAACCCCCCCTCCTTAGGTTTTCCCCCCCCTTTTTGAAACTAAAAAGAAAGGTCGGGGGGCAAAGGGTTTGGGCCCCCAGGTTTCCCCGGGCCGTCCCCGGCCCGAACCCCTTCCAGTCAATGGGGAAAAAAACCCTTCCCCCTCACGTCTTCTGCGCCAGCAAACCCCTTTGGCCTCAAGATGTTATCAAGTCGGGGCCCCCGGGGAAAGGCCCAGACAGAAACTACGGGGGGAAAGCGTTTTAGCACCACCGGCCCTTTAGGAGAGAAACATGGAAGGCGTTTGGACACCCCAGAGTGGAAGGGAAGGGGGAGCTTGTAGGATACCCGGGTTTAAACTGCCCGGAAATACCAAAAACGGACCCCGAAACTTTGGGGCCCCCCCTTTTTGCGGGCCCTTTGAAGCGGGTGTATTTTTGGGGTTTGCCAAAAAACCCCTTTTACCCGGAATTTAAAAAAAGGGGGGAGGGCTTTTTCCGGGGCTTATCGGCCTG